>JAMXBB010000007.1:14734100-14958866 GCA_024138015.1 Lumnitzera littorea
CATTTCATCATAATTATTAACCTTATTTGTGATTGTATAGTACTCTTCTGACTCCGCCCCACTTACTGAGCTAGTTGTGCTCACACCCCTACAGACTCTTTTGCAGGTGTTGAGTAAAGGCAAAGATGTTCAGGTACCACCGTTCTCAGGTTAGTGTGTTGCTGTGTGAGAAAGTGAGGATCGAGGAATTTAACTGAACCTAAGCTCTTGTTTTGTCTTTAAGTTTGAAGAAAACTAAATGGGAATTCTCTGGGAGCCCACTAGTTTTCTAACTTATTGTATATAAATCGTATAACCTGTGGTTTTTAAAAGACTCTGATTGTAATCCTTACCCTTGGACGTGAAATGTTGTATAATTACTGTTGTAGTACTAAACTACAGATTGTATAGAACAAGTATTTTGTTAAAGCTCTACCACAGGTTTGGATATTAACAGATGTCAGAACAGACGTTTCAAGCTGGTTGAGTTGTGCGCCTTGTGTAAACTACGTCTACGATAGCAGCTGTGAGGTCAGCTTCTATCTTAGATTAGTTTACACGGCGGGACTGTTATGACTCTTCTTGTTCGGGGCGTGACATTATTCATGATGAATATAAGAACACATATGCTTTTATCAAGGATGAGAAAAAGATTGTATTACAACCCATGACACCTACCCAAGTGAACAATACCCATAAGCAGCTAACCCAAGCTAGTAAGAATAAAGCTTTAATGATGAGCCGAAGAAAGCTCCAAGCTACTGAGAAGGCTCCAAGCTACTAAGAAGGCCAATGAGCCTATATTTCTACTAATTAGAAGACTGTTGGAAATGAGAAATCAAGAAGAAGTAGCTAATGAGATTTGAAGGTTGATTGATGAATTTTCTAACCTTTTTCCCAAATAGTTACCTAAGGGACTACCCCTAGTCCAAGGAATAGAACATTGTATTGATCAACAACCAAGCACAACCCTACTAAACCAACTTGCCTACAGAATGAATCTTGAGCAGGTTGCCAAGTTAAAAAGACAAGTAGACAAATTGATCAAGCTAGGTTATTTAAAGGAGAGCATGAGTCATTGTACTATACCAGCTTTACTCGTCCCAAAGAAGAATGGCTCATGACGTACGTGCATCGATAGCCGAGAAATCAACTAAATTATTGTCAAGTATAGATATCCAATACCGAGGCACAATGACATGTTAGATGAATTACATGATGTTCGAATATTTACAACCCCTAACTAAATGATAAGAATCAACTCCCTAGACCAATCATATGTAACCAAGCTAAAGGACTATAAAGACTCACACGAAGAATACTAATTCGAAACCCTATTCAGGCCATAGATTCCTACTCTGATCTCCATCTTTTACACTATTGCCAACTCGAGCACTGAGCTCTCATAAGTTCCAACACAATTTCCGAGCTACCAAGTATTCATGCCAACCTACTAAGCATACATGCCGACCCATTGAGTAGCCATACCAATCATCGATCTCTTACTGTGATCCAAACAACATTCGAGCAGATTGACCTCAAATGTCTAACTATGCCGAGCTACCAAAATATCTTACTTATAGAAATGCTAACCCAATCTCTAAATATCTCTCAGTATGTGAGCTCTATCCCAAACAAGACTAGATCTGCCCAATTCTCAAACCCTCTTCTGACGTCCCTTAAGCTTATTTCCTGTAAGACTATCCCAAACTTCACCTTAACAAGAATAGCTTCTACACATAGCACTAACCATCCTTAGACACATGTCTTAACACGACATTCCAAAAGTATTCCTCACTTTTTCATACAGAATATTCTTTATCTCTTTTACTTTTTTTAGTATATTTCATGTATTCCAATTTGTAAATTACCCTTTTTTATCATTTCCATGTATGCATGTAACCTTAGTGGGGCTAGTATATAAACCACATTTGTCAATATGCAAACAATAACCAATTACATTATCAGATTATTACAAAGTTTCTTTTGTAAGCAACCCTAGCATTCTCATTTTCTCTTTAACTCTTATCTATTCCCTTTAGTAAAGAGTACTAGTAGTGGTGAATGACCTTACAGTTTAGACCAACAAATCATATCCAGCAAATTGTAAGCCAAGTAGGATCAGTCGATAGCCTTATCTAATTAGTAGCTACCCAAATTTGATAATCCAGCTTTGTCTTCTTTCGCTCTCTTTCATTGTGGTGCTTCTCCATATGTATGACCTTAGAGAAATATCAAAACAGAACCAAACCACAAAATGCTATTCTTAATATTTCGGTTCGATTTGTGATTCAGTTCGGAGGAGGTTCAAACAATTCACTATTCGATTAAGGAGATCAAACCAAACTGTTTGAACCCAAATAGAATAGCTTCTTATTTAAAGTAAAAATAAATAAATGACATTTTTTACTTCTAAACCGTATTAACATTTGACTTTAACCTTATTTACATTTTTTTTTTATTGTCTCTCCTCTCACACTCAGCTTTAACTATCCACTCCTTCTCTTTCATTGTCGTTTTTCATCTCTCAAATAAATTTTCTATTTCATTATCACCTGAGATGAAATATTATCATGATATAATGTTACTTAGCTTTAACTCTCGCATAATGTTTCTCATTTTAAATATCAATGTTTAGTTAAAAACTTCAATAACTATTAATATCATCAAATACAATGAAGTACTTTTAAAAGTTGTTCAAACCAAACCAAACCGAACCAAACCGAAATGCATTTGAAATGGTTTGATTCATGAAGGATTTGAACCGAACCATTTTAAATGCACTTCAATTCGATTCAATCCCTGAATTAAACCAAACTGTGAACACCATTAGCTTTGGATTAATAACGTTGAGTTTACAACTTTTGTGAACCTTTTATAATTAGCTATATTCACACATATAACTCACATTTGCTAGGTAAAATGCTCACGTTGAGTGTAGAAAAAAACAATATTCCTTCATTACCTTTTAACGTTAAGTCCCATCAAACCAACTTATAGAGTTTAGTGAGAAGACAATGATTACAGTATCTTTTAAGTATCAAGAATTGACATATGTTTTTCTTTTCTAATTTATCCTCAATGTCAATAATAATTGACATCCAAAACACTCACTTTTTTGCTACAAATTTCTTTTTTCACCTTAAAGAGGATGTGGATAATGTTGAAGTAGAAAATGTGACGAAGGAGGAAGAGGGGGCCATGGAAGATGTTTTGGAGGCTACGACAAAAGGTAAGGATAAAGTAGATAATGCGCTAGTGGAGAAGCATAGGGACTTGGTGTTATACCCTGAAGTTATAGAATCGGAACAGTCCTACTGTATAAACCAACCTATGATAATAACTAACCTTATAATGCTTATCATAAATATGATCTACACAAGGCGTTAATAATTCCTCACTTTGAAGTAAATAGTTCAATTAAAACTTTAGCTAAAATTTACATAAAAAGTTAGAACTATCATTTATATATATATATATAATTACATTCATATTATCGTAGAATTTCTAGAAGATTATATATATTACAATAACTTGCTAAATTACATATCATATATCAATTTGTATACCTACAGTATTATTAAGACATTAAAAAGACTTAATCATATAGCCAATTGATCCTTACTCCCTATGGCTTCAAAAGAAAACTGACCTCAAGATAGTTATAACGTAGCATACTAGTTAGAAGTTAGAACCTACAAAATAATCTATATGGGTATGAGCAATTACAGCTCAATAAGTTGAATTAGAGATTTATGAAAGTATAACAAACATAAACAAGGTTATTAGACAATGATTATATGCAATGTAACAAGCAAATACCATCACACAACATGGTCTGGTCCGTTATGAAATCAAAGTAATTTCACACACTCCAATCCGAGTTGAGAAGTTTCCGTTAATGCAATAGCTCACAACAAAACCTAGGTTTGTACAATGGAGACACCGCTTCCCCCAAGACTATCCTTTGAACTAATTGCCTCATCTTCACCATGACCTCCTCTTATGTCACTTAGTTCGGCTAAAGATGAGGAAAAGATCAGTATGCTTTCCAACGCTATCTTTTTCAAAGGTATCGGTGTTTAGTTAAAGAATTCTAATGATTCGCTAAAGGGTTTCAATGCATGTCAAATTAGGGTATTTAGGTTGGTTATAGTTAGTTACGGTTTAGGGTGATCAAACAATTTCATACCAGTCCATACACATCAATCACCAAACACAACATAGGATTCAACACGAAATCAGATACTCAAGCACATGCATACATAACTACTTATAAACACAATCCTAAGTCTCCAAGTACTCCAAAACAGTACTTTAAAATACAACGAAGTATTAAACCCAACTTATTTGGAATCTTGAGTCGCTCACTCAATCAGTTGCAGGTTGACTTGTCTCTGTGTATCCTATAATATAAATACACTCTTTAGTATTTATACTTTGCTGGTATATGTATATTTTAGGTTATGATTTAGTTTAATTCTTTATATATACATATTAGTAATTATTGATTCCTCTTAGATTAGTTTAGCGTTTAGTTTCTGAATCTGATTCTAATTCAAGTTTTAATTTAGTTCTAACTACGAGTATTATATATAAATCCTAAAAATTCCTTCCAAACACTAATGTGAATTTAATCACATCAAGCTTAAATATCTTAAATATCATGCTTAGTCTTAAACAAACATTCTAACCCACTCAATATATTCTAATCCTCATTAATGTATTGAATTTACTCCTAATGTGAGAAAATTTTATATTTTTTGTATAATTACCTAAAATTAAGTTTTATACTAGATTTAATACGTATTAATATTATCATTATATTATCCAATTTAACTCAATATTTTATAATTATCATAATTCCAATTGTACATATTATCAAATAACCTATATTTATTACATAATTTCCATGATAATTGCATTTAATACTCTAAGTGCTATGATTATGCTACTACATCAAAGATTAACATCCCTAAATAACTATTTACCTTCTAAATCAATAATTAGTTTTTTGATTACTTAATTAGTCCAAAATTACTCATTTTATCCATCATTTTAGGGCTTAAAATTTTCAAAAATTAATTTAAAAAAATGGCTTCATGGCACTATTATATATCACTTAAGTGATTTATAGAAAAAATTCGAGCTCAAAACTATACTCATAAGCCTATTTAATTCTAAATTAAAACATATTCGGTTTTACTCAATTTCTTAATCACCTTATATCTACAAATATAATTAAACATAACCACTATTGTTCCTTAAATCTATATACAAAAAAATATCAAAATAATAAAATTCATAATTTTCTGGATATAATTAATAATTTTAATAATTTTTGCAAATTCGGTTGGAAAATTGAACTCTCCTGGTTCTTCAAATTACGACCACCAGAATCGATCTAGGGTTGGTCATCCAATCCAAATGGTTGGTTTAGAGTGGAGTAGTGGTTCGGTTTCAAGTGGTGATGGTTCATGGGTTTAGCCTATTTGCTCCTACTGCATAAAATTTTTGCAATTTTTTATAAAACCCTAATTTTCTCTCAATTTCGACCCTCTCTGATTTTCTACAACTTCCAATAATTCAAATGAGCTTCTGTAAAAATTGACCTATTTATAAAGCTCTAAAGAAATTTTGGTACATTAATTTTAACTAAACATGTGCATTATCGACTTCCATTTGCCTTTCTAAATGGATGAATTTAATTGGCTAAATTTTTTTCTTTTTTCCTTAACTGCCATGACCCAAATCTAGATTGATCTCAACTTCTCTAATTTTTTTTCTTATTTTTCCTTAATTTTTTTATAATTTTCTTTAATTATTTAGCAATTTTCTAGTAATTTTTAAGCATTTTAAGTCATTTTGCATATTTCTACCTACATGTAAAGTTTAAGTAAATACTCCTAAATATTATTTAGGTCATTATATAATTTTTAATATGCATATAATTGATCTCTAGCGATTTGTTAGTTATCGAAATGTATTTTATGCATTTCCAATAAATGACGAGTAATATACTTTATTAGATATCTCTCATACATTTTAATGATAACAAAAATGGTTAAAAGCTAATGAATTAACAAGAGTACAAGCCTATAAAAGGATTTTCAGAAAATATAATTTTGTAAAGTTAAGTTGTATTCAGAAGCTTTTTTAGAAGGTTTGAATGGATTGAAAATAGACTAGTCTAAAAAATTTTCAAAAAGTATTTCATAAGCTTTTATAAGAAGAATTGGTATGGTACTTCAAAAGTTTATTCAGAAACTTCAATAACAAAAGGCTGATATTCTTCAAAAGTTTGTTTAGAAAGTAAGTCTAGAAGTATGATGTTAAAAATAACTTTAAATCATATTCAAATTATTCAAAGCCTAACTCTACTAAATTGAGTGTATTAGAAAAATATATTTAATCCCATTTCACTCAAGATAGAATTAAGATCCATAAAGATTTATTTTGAGCGAAAATATATTTGGATAAATTAAGATATGTACAAGAATAGATAAGGATAAGGTTGATTTGGATTTTATGGAAGGCTTATCTAGAAATTGCTAACAAAATCATATATTTTTAAATTCTAATCAAAAGATTATCTAGTGGTTATCGATTGAAACAATATAAGGAGAGTTATTTTTTAATTTCAAATTACCAAAATCTTCTCAAAATATCTAAGAATTTATCTTAAATAACTAATGGTTGAATAAATATGGAAGTGAAGATAATCTTCAAAATTTTAGCCATTGGAAAATCTCAATATAAAAGAGAAAGGATTCAAAATGTCATATATAACTCTGAAGAAAATTTTTCATTACATAAAAAATCATAATCAAATTATACCTTCTAAAAATTTATAGAAGGTCTTTTAGATATTTCTTCAAAAAGTTCCACCGAAGCAAATTATACAACAATTGTTATTTTTCTTTAAGAGCTAAATTATTTGAGACTTATATTCTTTGTTCTCATTTGTAAGCTCTAAACTTTGTCGTAGAGAGAAGGCAGTTTGTACTCTGCAGATATGTATTAGCCTAGATTATAAAAAGGCTAAATAGGCAAAGCAGTGCTGTAAAGTCCATGTGTAACAAGTGTTTGTAATCTTTTATGATTTGATTTAGTGGATCAAGAGAAATGGCACTAGTAAAGTAGACCGGGTCCCTAGAAAGTCTATAAAATCTCTGCCCGATATTCTCTTTCCTTATTTTTTTTAATTTGCTTTATTAATAGTTGTATGTTGAATTACAAAATTATCACCGTTTACCATTATAAATTGTTAATAGAGATAATTTCATTTAGCTTATATTGAAAAGTTTTTAAAAGTTTAAAAATATCAATTCACCCTCCTTTTTGATATTCTATACAGGACCAACATACTTAAAATTTAAAAATTTTATATTCTATCATTTTATTACTTATTTTCTTAAATTTAAATTTACAGGATTATCTTTACTAATATTTCTAGCTTTGTTTTATAATTTAGGCTGAATCATATCTTTTAATTAATCATTCTAAACTTTATGTATTAAATTTGATTCTACGATTATGGGGCTTATATTTAGGGCTTACACTTAAAAGATATGCCAAAACTACAATCGAGTTGAAGAGCCTACCGAAGCTCAGGAGATGGCTATAGGTACTTTAAAATGCTCTCATCCTCCTACTACGTTAGAATCCATAGATACATCAAGATAAAGATGAATGGATGAAAAAGAACCAAAGTATCATAATTTTCTCTCTCTCTAAGTTAATCATTTTCTTTTTCTTTTCTTACTGTTTTTTGGTGAATATATAGAAAAATTAACTTCCAAACTTTGTAGTATAAAATCATATGTTATAGAATCACTATATGTGATAATGCCGAGGTATACATTATGTACAAATTGTAAAATAAGTTAATCGTAGCATTATGCTCTTTTATATGCTTGTTTATATGCTATTAAATAAATTTTGATATGTTGTATTATTTAATAACAATATTTATTATGTAGTATTATGATTTTATTAAGTTAGCTATTTACTATTATGTTTCGACATTACGTCAAATTTAAGTTGTCGTGGTAAAACATTATGGCAAATAATGATTTTGTATCTAAGTTTTATTTTCTTTTATAAAATAGCTTAGTTGATGCAAAAAAAAATACTTAAATTTATTTATTCATAATGTAAAGATGCTTCCTTTGCATAGAATTGTATAGGATAATATCCTATGAAAAACCTATAATTAAACACTAACTTTTTGTCACAAGATGAGGGTATAAAAAACTAAGTATAATTAGTATTTAAAACAAAAAAAAAATAATAATGGTAAATTTTGTATGAAACTTTATCTAATGAGCTTCTACACAATGTAATGGCTCAATTCAAATATATTTATGTTATGACTAACTTCTTGAATTAAAAGAAAGAAAAAGACCATAGAAAGGTATTTTACAGTAATATTTCATTGTTATATTTTTTGCAATAGAGTGTAATTGGAGGAAAGAAGGATGTTATTGATGCTATTGCCAAGAAACATAAAAGTCTTAGTCAAATTTCTACAATAACCACATTCGAACACCATTTTCGACAATTTTTCCATTGCTAAAGAGGATAATATGGAAAATGTTGAAGTCAAAAATATGACAGGAGGAGAAGGAGGCTATGGAAGATGTGCTTTAAAGCCACAATTAAAGTTGAGGATAATGTGAATAATGTGTCAGAGGAGGAAGGGGGCCTTGAAAGATATACTGAGCTACGACTAGAGTAAAAAGGCTTTCAAAGCTCAAGAGGCAGCTTCAAGTGCTCCAAAATGCACTTGTCCACCTACTATGGAGGAGTTAAATGCAAAAAGAACCAAACTAGTATAGTTTTCTCTCTCTCGAAGGGTTAATTTTTTTCCTCTCTTTTTCCTTTATTTTTCCTTGCTGTTTGTCCATGAATATATAGAAAAAAAGTACTATCTTCTTTGAAAATCTTGAGAAAAGTAGATATACTTGTATTACAAGTATTAACTTCCCAACAATCTAGTACAAAATTATATATTATAGAATCACTTTATGTGATAATATTGAGTTATGCATTGTAATACCCTACGATTTCAAGCTAGTTCAGTAACTTTAGGATCCGAGCCCTTAAATTTAAGGCATCGAACTAAGTTATTAGTTTTATTTCAAACTTCACAATAAAGTTAGAAAAGTTAAATGAAATAATTTAAGTAAATTCAATTTCTCAAAATAAGCTATATAAAAATATTAATTTGAGAAAAACGTTAATTTATCAATGAAGCCGTTAATTGTAAAATTCAAACTTTTAGATATAGCAAAATATTAGAGATAAGTTAATTCACTTTCAAAAATAATAAATGAAATTGAATTATACATAATATACATGTATTTACATGTGATATGCCTTATATGTATTAAATATATACATTTCATAATAATAAATTATTAAAATAAGGGAATATTAATAAAAAAGTTGAAGGGGTGAGTCACCAAATGATGTGTCAAGCTAGGATTAATTGCAAATGATGAGTCAACACTTGGTTGAGGAAAGAATGACACATAGCGCCTAGGAAAACATAAAATTAATATATGTAATTTTACCTTTTCATGCAAAAAAATCCTAAAACCTATAAATAGGACTCCAAACCACATTTTCAATATTTTAGCAACCTAAAAACACAAGAACATAATTTTAGAAAATAAAAAAATTAGAAAAAAATAAAATAAAAACAGAACAAGAAATAAGGTCGTAATTAGGTTAAGGCGGTTCGTATACCAAACCACAATCTGAGTTAGAGTGGCTTGGAGATCCAACAAAGTGTGGTCAAAGGAGGCTTTTCAACAAGATGCGGCGGCCGGTTCAAGTAAACTAATTTTCCGCCTACAATTTTGTTAAATATGCTAAAAATATCAAATGTTGTCAATTAATTATGAAATTTGGTTTTACAGGATTATTTTAGGTTTAGATTAATGTAGTAATTTTATTTTAATTAAATAATTAGTGGAAATATGGGGGCAAAAATTGAATAAATTTTTATAAATATTAGATGATATTGTTTGAAACTCAATTTTTGTATATAATATACCTAATATATATATTTAATTTTGGTAACAATAATTTTTTAAATTAAGCGTGTTTACTATTTCTTATAATCATTTTGAATGAAACTACTAGTTTTGCTGAATTATTGAAATAATTAGTTTTTGATAAAATTAATAAATGAGCCCTATATGTTTTGATTGCTAGATGTTTATAATGATATTTGGAATACTTAGTTTTTATCTCACACTTAAATTTTTTTATTTTCCCTAATTTTACGTAATTCCAAGCTAAAACCGCTATTTTTGTAAAAATAGATAATAGCTAGTTTAGTGTAATTGATAGTCAATAATTAAACTAAATATTTTTACAAGTCTATAGAATTTTTAGTGAAATTAATTAGGCTCGTATACTATTTATTTTATATTTTCCTAATATAAGCCTATATATTAGCTTAATATGTAATATAGTAATTAGTATTAGTATTAGTATTAGTAAGATACTAGTCAAATTACGTAAAACGAACACTTTAGGTATAATAAGTGTTGCTGGACAAATTTGGAAAGTATAATTTTTAGGGTTTTTAGTTTAATACTAAAACTTACCCAGGTCAATTTCGGAGTTAGGGTAGCATATGGATAAGTCATAATACGAAAGGATATTTTTGGGTTTTTGAAAATATTGATCAATCTTGTTTCTTAATATATATTAATAGTACTCAAAATAATGATCGTGACGATATAAAGTTTACTGAAATCGAATAAGAAATAAGTAAAATATAATCAAATGAAGTTTAAAAACGCGGAAATGAAAACTTATAATAGTTCGAGTTCAACCTATATTTGATTTGAAGACTGTAACATATTTTCATAAGTGTAATAAGTAAGGAAGAACCACGTCGTGAAGTTTAGGATTTTACACTATTACTAAGCCTAGGTAAGTGGATCTAACCCATACCTGGAGTAAATATATTACTACTCATAACACAATGTGCTATTTAATGTTGTGTTGATTGAATACGAGTATATCTTGAGTAAATTGATATGCTACTATAGTAGATGCTAATATGTTGATTTTGAATGATAGTAACTGTATTCTGGTTAAATTGCTATATTGCCATGTTAGGCGATGATTTATGCTTACGAATAATTATACTAACCAAGAAAGTTGAATGATTACTAACTCAATCTTCTAGATATTTACCTAAGTGAGATATTAGAATTCCACTAAGAAAAGTTCAAAGAACTAGAATCATGTTGCTAGGTTGAATAAAACTAGAAGATTAATTGTACTGATTGATATTCTTGAGTTGCTATTGCATTGCATGGCAGAGCATAGCATGGCACAACATGGCACAAAAAGGAACCTATGGATCAGAACTTCTAAAATGAGGCTTGCAAGTGATTATGAAAAGAATATGGCTTTATGAACACAGTTTTTGGAAGCATATAGATTGCATTGCCTAAACATAAAACATTGTGATTATTTTGATAGTCAAATTTGGTAGACTATAGTATGTGGTCTAATTTGGCAGTGTTGTAACTTTGATTTGGTGAACTATAGTGTACAGTCTAATTTTGTAAAGTTAGGGGTCCTACTCCTAGGCAACTTTTTGTTGTTCTTTTTGAAAATGGTAAACTATAGTGTATAGTCTAATTTGGTGGGGGTCTTACTCCCAAGTAACTCCTTGTTGCCCCAGGTTCCTAAACGTTATATCCAAATGCCCAACTATATCAACTAACCAGAAGAAGTTTGGAAGGTACAAGATATCGATACCGATACATACCACGTACATGAGCATAGCGTGCTGCATTGCTAGCAGTAAATGTCTAGTTGAGCGAATATATATATGAAGTTGAATCTACATGTTATGATTGAAATATTTCAGTTGTGATATGCAATATTGTCTATCATCACTCAGCTTTAGTAGCTAAGAAGATAAAATATTTCATCCTCAAGTTAACTATATCATGAAGAGCCCAACGCTAAGGAAAGATATATATATTGAGAGCGTAAGTCAAAGTCAGTGATTTTTGTATAGAGCTTGTATTAATTCAAGGATCCTATTACTATAAAGATGATAAAGGAAAAAACTGGTTCATGTTTTGATGTAAATAAGTTATAATAGATAATTCAGCTGAACTCTAGTGTAGCAACCCTTTATCATGTAAACAATGTTATTTTTTTATGAATAAGTAGGTTGATTTAAGTTTTCAACAGGTATTCTTATATAATGGTGCATCTTATGCTATGTCGGGATGTGACATGCATTGTGTGTAAAACAATAAGATAATTGGGCTACTATGCTCTTTTATATACTTGTTTATATGATATTAAATAAATTTGATCTGTTGCATAATTTAATAACACCATGCATTATGAAGTATTATGATTGAATTAAGTTGGCTATTTACTATGTTACATGAAATTAAAGCTATTGTGGCAAAACATTATGTTAAATAATGATTTTGGACCTAAGTTTTATTTTCTTTTTTAGTATTCTTTTAATAAAATAGGTTAGTCAATACAAAAAATTACTCAAATTTATTTATACTTACGTAGAGATACTTTCTTTGCATAAAATTGTATTGAATAATTTCTTACGAAAAATTTATAATTAAAACCTAACTTTTCATCGCAAGACAAGGGTATAAGAAATATAATTAGTACCTTCAAAAAATAAATTAAAAAAATAGTGGTAGCTTTTACATGAAACTTTATCTAATGAATTTTTTTACAGTATAATGGGTCAATTCAAATACCTTTTGTTAGGACTAACAACTTGCATTAGGAAAAAAAAAAAAAGCGATAAAAAAGTATTTTTATATTAATATTTCACTGCTATAACTCATATTTTTTTGTAATGACATTACTTAGAGATGGGGGTTTTGTTTCAATTTAACGAAAAAGAAAAAAAAAACAAATGAAGTAAACTTGGTAAAAAAGTAAAGAAAGAGATTTACAATGGAGAAAAAGAAACTCGCAAGAGTTAGCTTTAGAGTTTAATTACAAACAAAATAAAGAGAATTCAATAAAAGCTGCACATAACAACATTAACATGAACCCAAAACTACATACATGAACTGTTTTTATATATAACTAAGCATATGAACTATTTTTCCAAACTATGCTATTTTGGTTCTCTTCTTATCCATGGACTCATCCGACTCTTTCAACCTCTTTTTAGAGCACCAAGAATCATGTCAATCTCTGTAGCCTACCACTTATGTCCAATCCCAATACCCTCTAAATTCTAGTAACTTCAACTCCAATATTATCGTCCTTATATTCCATTACCACCGCAACCTAAGATCTAACAACCATCTTAGCTTCGACACTATACTCCTTATCTTCCATTGCCGCCGCAACCTAAGCTCCAGCATTATCCTCCTCATTTTCCATTGTAGCCGCCTCTTGAGTGTCCTCAGCTACAATTTCATCCTTCTTGTCTTCCATTACTACCGCCTCCTGAGTTTCAATACCCTCCTCTTCAAACCCAAAAATATCTTCAAAGAAGAAAGAAGAGGATCTTAACATCATTGACATCTAAGTTTGAACTGATAATTTAGGCTATGAGGTTGTCCAAATGATTAGAATAGTAAGCACATTTAAGGCAAATAAAAGCAATAGTGCTGAGAAAATGCAAATAAAGCTACAACAATGGATAAAAGCCTCCATCTTCTATGCAAATACAGAAACTACTAAAACCAATTAAACATAAGTAAAACATATGGTTTATACAAAAACAAGGCTGATTCACAATCTTAATAACTCTAAATATATACATCCAAGTCCTATATAAAAAGAAGCATAAAATCATGTATGTTAGAATTCAAACTACTAATGGATTCTCGAGAGTAAAAATGCCTTGCCCTCTTACAAGAATTCTCCTCCAAAAAACCAGTTTTCTTATACAAAACTTACCTCCCTTCTAAGCTAACCTCTAATTACCTTTCTACCTTTCTCATCTCAATTGACTGATTATCTCAACCACCCAAATTCTTTGAATTAAATAAATTAATGATTCTCTATGGTCCTATGAGCTTTTAGCCAAAAGTAGTAAGTCTAAGCATAGGCAATAAAGACCAAAGCAACTAACCCAGGTCCTCAATAGGGCCAATTCAATATAGGGTCAGAATGGATTGGAAAGGGAAAGCACATTTTGATTCTCTAGCATGCGATACCCTTAAGTGATTTCCCCCACACGTGATATGAGGATAGGACCAACATGACTTTATTGCTTTATATGTCAATTGTATAAACTCTTTTCAAAATTTGTACTATGAAACCATTCTCATTACATTTGTAATTATCATTACTTTTCCTGAATATTTCAATCTATTAATAGAAAGTAATACAATGAGTTCCCTAAACCCTTGTAAGGGAAGCTAAACCTATAAAATCAGATTGCTTGACAAAGGATCGAGATTTCAAGAATGAAGCATAAAAAAAGTGATTCTAGAAGGCTTAAAGAATCAACTGAATGGTATTAACAAAATGTGCTTAGTTTTGTTTGCCAATCTAAAGAAAGTGCTAGAGCTATGCTTGTCATAATATGAAATAACATGTAATTCTTGTATTTTCGTATTTACCAATACAAAAGCTATACATTTTTATAACAATTGTGCATTCTTGTGTTTATGTGATATAATTGGCTGGAAAGAAATAATTAGAGATAAATTCAAGCAATAAAGAACAAGGTTCCTTAACAAACTTGTTGCTTTCTATGCTTTCTTTAGGGAATTTACTAGCTATTGGAACTTTCCAACAGCTTTCTGCATACTTATTTCATGTTAGCTAATATATGTTTCCAAGAAAGTCACTTAATGTATTGTAACAATATATGTTTGACATCATATGGGGATAGGACGAACATGACTCTGTTACTTTACATGTCAATTGTATAAACTCTTTGTAGGATCTATACTATACAATCATATTGATTGCATTATAATTATCCTTCCTTTTTCTTAGACATTTCAATTTATTAATACAAGGCAATATAATGGGTTTGCTAAACCCTTAAGAAGAACATACACCTATACATAATGCTTAGCAAAGGATCAAGATTGTGAAAATAGAGCATTTAAGAAATGATTATGAAATGTTTCAAGAATCAACTACATGGTTTTAACATAATATACTTAATTAGTTTTGTTTTCCAATTTAAAGAAAGGGCTAGAGGCTATGCTTGTAATAATATGAAATAACGTGTAATTTTTGCAATTTTGTATTTTATCATATAGAAAAGTTGTAGATTATTATAACAATTGTGCATTCTTGTGCTATATAATATAACTGGTTATATAGTGGTCAAAATCATAATTCTACCTATATAATTTTATGAGTTTACGATTTTAGGGGTCTTTTTCAAGTAAATTCGTGTAAAAAGTCATGTTCTTGTTGAAACTTACCATTTTTAATCTATTTTACATATCAAACTCAATGAAAACTTACTTTTTTAATTGATTTTAATAATTCTACATATATGAATTGAATATACCAAAAACAAAAAAAAATATAACTAGGCTTCTACTACCTCATTGACTAATAAAACATTAAATCATCTTTCCTATCCTATTTCAATTTTTTTCCTCTCTCTCTCTCTCTCTTAAAAAAACATTATTTAAGTTTGTATTGTGAACAATACAAAATAAGTTGAAACGTTTGGTTTTCTTCAATTCATTACTCTATTCAGACAAAATAATGGAAAAAAAAATTAGCTTCAATCTTGCTTATCCTTATTCCATTAATGTTAGATTATAAATTAGAAAAAAAATTATTGAAAAGGAACTTAATTTTTTCATTTCTTTATTTGCATAATATATTTCAAGTTTTGTATAATAACTATAAGTATATTTATAGTTTTTTTGAAGTTATCTTATATAAAAACTTATATTTTTACGTCTCGATTTTATAGATTTTCTAACGATTCTAGGTAAAATCATAAGTTTGACAATATTAACCGATTAGAGATAAATAATTAGAGATATTAAACGAGTGGAAAACAAAGTTGCTTGCTTTCTTTGGGAAATTTATAGGCTATTGGAATTTCCTAGCAAGTTTTTGCATACCTATTTCATATAGCCAATTTATGTTTCCAAGAAAGTCACTTGTGACATTGTAGCGGTATATGTTTGACATGATATGGAGATAAGATCAATATGACTATGTACTATGAAATCATTTTTATTGCATTGCAATTATCCTTCCTTTTCTCTGTACATTTTAGTAATTAATACAAGGCATATGATGAGTTCCGCAAACCCTTGGGAAGGAACGAAAACGTATACAATTAGAATGCTCAGTGACAACTTGTATAATTTCCTACATTCTGCATATATGGCCGATGTGGATTTGAAACATTATAACACAGGTGCTCTTTATATTGATATAGCTAATCCTGCAATTATTGTCTGCATTGACTCTGTTATAGGGGTCTAGCTTACACCTGCCTCCAGCAGTTTTCAACGAGTTCTTTTCACCAGGGAAATTGCAGCTGGATTGCCACCCCATTTTTCAAATATGACTAAAAGATTTCTCGTAGATTTGAGCCATGACTGTGTGGTGGCGTGGTGCCGTGGTGCATGGTATCTAAAATTGCCAGCACAATGATAGGATGCATATAAAGATAAAAACAACATAAGAAAACCAATAATCACACTCTTATTATATACAAATTAGTCGTACCACATCATGTTCAATTCTACCTTTTTAATGCTATTTCTGGATTAAGAAATGTTCCTTGTATAACTTTTTTTTTTTTTAAGAAATGAAATAATATAATTTTTCTTTTCCAATAATATTACTAAATTCAAATCCAATTTAAATTTTATCATGATGATTCACATCACATTTCTAGGAAATATACAAATTGATTGTGGCTTGTCATATTGTGGAATGTGTATTTCAAATTTTATCTTTGCAAATTGTTTGCAGATTGGATCGGTTAGCTGGTTTAATTTGTTTTCTCTTCATATTTAAATTATTTGAATGTGTATATAGTAGTCGAAATTTTTCTCGACATGTTTAGCTATTCTGTCATTAACTTCTCTCTCTTGTTTTTCCCTTTTCGCTGATGTGCCTATAGGAAAAAAAAAAATTAAAAAATTAGAAAAGTGAAAAAACAGATGTTACGGTATGATTACAACACATGCCATAGTTATCATCCCAGTACATGCGACTGATTCAATATATTTGTCCGAAAGTTAATGTTTGTGACGAAAGAAGACAGTTTATAGTAATTTTATTTTTTTTAATTATTTTTTTTTAAACAATATAAACATCTTATTTTTCCAAAAAGCTACATTTACCCTCTTATTTTTGTGAAATAGAATACTAACATGGCACAAATGATGATGTGTCATCACCGTGTCATCATCCAATTAGCATTATTAATATTTTTATTTAAATATTGTGTATTAAATAACTAAATATAATAGAATTTTGAAATAAATGCTGAAAATAAGAAAAAGAAAAAATACATTAGAAATTTTCTTTAAAAAGTTAGGTCACTTTACATATAATATATATTTTAAATATATATAATAATTAAATAAATAAAAAGGAAATGAGAAATAAACTTATCATATGGCATATTTTTATTGGTTTTGCAAATTTTTCAAGCCAAAGCGTAGTGTCTTTTGCTATTCAAAGGATGTATAATAGAATCTTAAGAATGTGGCATTGGCTTTCCAAGTATATATAATGCTGTTTGTTAAGAAAATTGAAAATCGTCATCCTCCAATGCGTCATTGTGTGGTGAATTGTTTTCCACTGCGTTTTTGTGCTAAAACTTTTATTTTACTGGTCGACTGGCCTTCTTCAAAAAATATGTCGATTTATACAATAAGATCTGTGCCTTCATTTCTTAGAAGTCTTATTATTGACTGAAGTCTCATGCTTCATATAATGTAAAGATTATTTTTCCTCTATAGAAAATGGAACAGATTATTTTGCTTTTATTGTCCTGAAAATTTATAATTGGCTTTAAAATATTGTCCTACCATTTTTATATTAAAATCTGAATATTTATTTAAGTTATTTAATTATTATATGTGTTTAAAATATATATTATATGTGAAGTGATCTATTTTCTTAAAGAAAAGTTTCAATAAATCTTTTCTTTTTCTGAATTTATTTTAAATTTCTATTAATTTTAGTTATTTAATATGTATAATATTTAAATAAAAATATCTAAATTAATGACAAGATGATGATGTGTCATCAGTTGTACCATATCAGCATCCTATTAGGCAAAAAGAAGAGATAAGTGTAGGCTTTTGAAAAGATGAGGTATCCGTATCATTTATAAAGTTTATAAAGATAATTAACGTAACTCATCTTTTTTTTTTTTTTTTATCCAAACCTATCGCATATTTAAAGGGTTGAAGCCTGCAATAGTTATAGAGAATCAAAAAGGAAAGACCATACCGGATAATGATCCAATCTAATCTCTTCTAGGCATTGTTTTCTCTTTTGTGTATCATGTAATGTTATATTTGACATGAAAAAATCGTCTGACATAAAATGGATTAAAATAGAACGAAATAAAATAAGAATTTGAATGAGAAAATTATTTCTTATATTTAGAAATACCCATGAAAAAATAGAATGAAATTACATTAAATACACAACTAATATTATTTATCAAAAATACCTTTTATTATTATATATCATAATTTTTTATAAAACTAAATAAATAATATTAATTAATCTTAGTTAATGAAAGGAGAATGGAGTTGTGATTCCACCTTCTCAAGTGCAGTATTCGATTTCTCCATTAAAGTTAGAATTATCAATTTCGTGGAATTACAATTCCACTATCTTATTATATTTACAAACATAAAAGTAAAAAATAAAAATAATAGCTAGAATCACGATTCTATTTTAATCCACTCTTGCTTAATATGCTTAATATAAGATTATTGATGGTTGGTTTGAGTGTTTTATTATACTTAGAAAACTACATTATCTAAGGGATGAAAAGTACCCGCAATCCCGCAGCTTGTCTTATTTAGTTGAGTTCATGCCACGAGGCTCCTGCAGATTGGATCACACAATATTTCAGACAAAATGAACAAAATTTAAGCTATGCGAAGCGAAAAAACTTATGAAACTTTGTTACCTCCTCCTTTGAATTTACGATCCATTTCTCTAGTTCTGCGAGCCCCGATTTCACATATTCGCCATTTGAAAATGTGCAACACTTTCGTCACTTGAGAAGGCTGAAAACAAAACTTATTGTAAAAACCACCAAAGTGACCAACAGTAGGAAAACATAATTGGAACGGATTACCGTAACTATTGAAAGAGTTGAATGTTGATAGAAGGAAAAAACTTGAGTGACAAGCTTTGAAGAAAAAGGATGGTACCTGGAAAAACATTTAAAAGTTCAGCTTTAGAAAAAAAAAAAAAAAAGCAGTATTTGCAAAACCCAGTCGGGTACTACCTGTAAAAACAAGCTGAAAAAATTCACGGTGACTGTGAGACGGTAAGTAAAATAAATTATTTAAAAAATCCTAAATTTGAAGAGCTTGTTAGTCAAATCATACTTGTGGTAGAATCTTTGCGCCTGATTGAGAGTTATAAACAGTGCAAATCATCGATAAACTTTATATTATTATATTAAATTTTTTGAAATCCGTTCAAGAGACGATTGTAAATTTAATATCAAAAGTTATTTTTAGGTTATTTTAAACTCGTATTTTGAAAAATCGATTTTATTTCAGATAAAAGTATTTGGTTTTTGTAAAACCAATTTTAGTTTATTTTAAATTTTCATTTTCAAAACCAATTTCAAGTATGGCATTGTGAAGATTATTTTTAAAAAGACCTTCTTTTGGGGATTATTCTTAAATATTAATTTCTTTTTCCATAAACTGGAGCAGCTAGGAAGGAAAAAATTAAACAAAGATGAATAACAGCGGAGGCTCGAACGACTAGTTGCGAAAAGCCCTAGATGCCACATTGGTAAAGTCCTGAGCCTTCTGGTCCAATAGGCCGAATTTCCTTCATCAGTTCTGGCGGATTTTATGGGCCTATAAATAATCTTAGCAAATTTCTTTCTATTTTTTCTATTTTTTTTTTTGGCCTTCATTTATTTGCACCCTTTCTCTTGTGCTTTTTCAAGTACATCTGGCTCAGACAAAAACAAATAATGTGCAAATAATAAACTTTATTCAAATAATTCGTCTCTATATTTACAATAATCCTGTCAAACAAAGAGTTGTTCCAAAATAATAATAATAATAATAATTGCAAGAATCAATTTACATTCTTCAATTTCCAGCAATCACTTCTTTGAGTAGCCCCTCTTTTATCGACACATGCCCCCTTTTAGATAAATTTTTCAAAGCACACATCTATCCGGCATAAATTTGAAAATAAGCCCCCAATCGTTGCTGCAAACTAGATATCAAACAATTTTTACGTTTTTTCCAAAGTTTAGGAGATTTTATACGTATTCATAAAAGTTAAAAGAAAGGTCAAAATATCTTTAAAAGTTTAAAAAGTTATTTCATACCTGAGAAATAATTTTCAGATTACATTTACAATTTACCAAAGTATATATTATATATATATATATATATGCATGCATGTATATATCACAGGGCACTATCTTTATCTAATTTCATAAAGAGTAATTATGTTAATTGGGACGGGTTGTCATGTCAATAATGATATGATGAATTGTGGACGTGCATTAATTATTTGAATTTATCCCAGCAAGGTGTCTATAGTTGTCTGTAATTATTCTTCGTATATGCACAAGTCCTTGCATGCATGACTAGATACTAAATATCCAAGTTTCTCGGTTAGTACAATGTCTGTAATTGTTATTAGATTTGACTGACAATACATTTTTGAAGTTTTAGTCGAAATATATTTATGTCCATTAAAGATGAAGGTTTTGAACGATTATTGGTGAAGCAACGTCAGTTATTCTAGGTTAATGCACAAGCAAGACAACTTGGTCATCGACTTGTTTGGTGTTGTCGGTTGTCTCTTCAAATTTAAATGGCATGTTAATTTAACAAAAATTAAACGAATTGCATCTTTAATTTAAGTGGGGAAGAAAGTCATCTTTAATTAATTGCATTAACTTAATTAATTACTTATTTAACCTTCAAATTAATTATAATAAATAATAATTAAAAACATTTGTTATGATTAATACTATTTACGCATTTCAGGTCGTATCATTTCATTCCATTCTATGGGCATTTTCAAACAAAGGAAAAGATTTATGATTCTGATTCTCATTTCATTTCATTCCATTCCATTAAATTCAAATCTTTTCCATTACATTTCAAACCATTTCTATATATTAAATGTGATATAAAGATTTTGACAAATATGAATCATAATTCAAATCAATAAGCAACTAAAGTTTCTTGACAATGCATTTTGAATTGTCAATTCAAAAGCTATCATGTCCATTATTAGTGATGAAGGTTTTGAATTAATATTGGTGAAGCAACGTTAGTTATGCTAATTTAATGCACAAACACAACTGGATCACCAACTTCTATGTTGCGTTAGTTGTTAGTTGTCTCTTCTCATATTAAATGGCATGTTTTCATTGATAAAGCAATGGGCAATGGAAAAAAAAAAAAAAACCCTAATTCAACAATTAATTTGGTTTTCAATTATGTTACGTTGATAAATAGGAATAATTTGAAATAGAATGTAATAAGGACTAAAATGATAAATCTTTTCCGTGTTTTAAAATGTTGGTGGTATGGAGCAAAATGGAATTGAGTTAAATATATATAAGGTAATAATTATCAAATATACATTTTATTATTGAATGTCCAATTAGGTTAAAAATTAAATAAATAATTTTAATTAATAACAATTAATGAAAGAGAAATGAAATCGCATTCCACATTTTTAAAGGTGATATCCAAATCCCCTTAAAGTCGAAATCGTTGATTTAATAATCATTGATCTATTTTGTCTTAAATACACTTTTAAATATAGGAAAAAGAAATGAAACTAGAAATCATGATTGCATTCTTATAAAAAAAAATAATAATAAATCAGGAGACATCACAATGATACTTCTTGGATTATATAGGATTTAGGAGTGTCTTTGGCGGCCAGATTTTCCAGAACAAAATTACTTTCCTCTCCTTTATATAGGATTTTACCTAATTGGATCATATTGAGTTAAAACCCTAATTGATACTTATTATATTTTACAACGGTGTGTCGAACGAAAGCACAACGTTAATGGACTTAGATTTGTCCATGTTGATTTTGCATTGTTTTCGAAGGCTAGATTTTTAGCTACTTCATCAATTTGCATCCACTCATATAAGATTTTAGCAATTTGGGTTTTTGTATTCAATTAAAGAAGCAAAGTCATAACTTTTTGCAGCTCAAGCATAAAACAAACTTAGACATCATTTGGTTATCATATTTTTATGATTTAGTAATGAATAAATTCTTTAGTCTATTATTTGATTATCATGTTTGGTGGTATAAAAATCTATTTCATATAGTAAAATAAAAATATAACTTTAAAATTCCAAAAATAATCCTTTACTGAGTTTCCAAATCATATACTAAACTTTATTGTAATTTATAATACAATTAATTAATTTTTTAATTTTTCGAATACAAAAAACTATGTCTAATATCATACACGTCAATGAGGTGCAAAAGAGTTGTACCACCCTATTCTTCTTGTATTATGCTACACAGTTCTCTTTGTACTGTGTATTTTTGCTAACCAAATGCTATCTTAATACCATTCACTTATATAAGATTTTACACCTACTCGGGTTTTATTATCAAATCAAAATGAATTTGCTAATAGAAATAAGTTTGATCAAAATGAATTCGCTTAAGAAAAAATTAAATGATTAACCATATTATTCGAACATGTAAAGAAAATTTTGAAAATATTGATGGAAATATATGGAAAGAGAATACTAAGGTCAGAACTCCATCTCAAAGAAAATTTTCCTTCTATATACTCATTTGGTAATAATGATGAAATTAAAATAATAGAGTGAAAACACTCGTTTGCAAAGATTTTAAGGGCATTGAAGATGTAGTTGTCACAATGTGAAAGCGTACTCCTTTTGCTCATTAGTAGTCTTTTAGGACATTTGTTTTTAGAAATAAATTATCTATATTTTCTTTTTTTTTTAGTAAATAGGAAAATGCAGAAATAAAACCAAACAAAGTCAGAGGCTACAATAGTAGCAAAAGGTCTTGGCCTTTAATCAAGAGGTCCATCATCAAAATTACAACCATAAAAAATACAACTAGCCAAATCATTGGCAAGAAAAGAAGATATAAAATTCAGCGCATTGGATCCAAAAGATATCATAACTCCTTGCTGGAGACCATGTTTAGGTATTGTTGTCTCAATCAATCCTATAAAAGTAAATAGAGGAAAAGCAAGGAAGTAAGAGTTTGCATCCTCAAATAGCTAGGTAGCAAAGATTAGTAACCACTTGTTCCTTTAACAGCCAGTCAAATGCTTATTAAGAGTCAAGTTCCACTTCAATTGTAGGGAATCGAAAATGATCAACTAATAGGAAACCTTCATAAACTACCCATAATTCCGCCTCCAAAGGCAAGGAGTAGTTAATACATTTACTTAAACCTCCTATTACTTATCCATCCTCGTCCCAGATAATAACCCCTATACCTGAAGAGGACATGTTCGCAAAAACAACCCCATCACAATTCACCTTTACCCATCCAGCTTATGGCTTATTTTATTGAACTTCGAATCATCCTCTACAAGCCTTCAACTTTAAGCCCCTTTAGGTAGTCTATCATTCATGTGTTTCAACTCTTGCCCTAGATACCTAGTCTATTGGGGGGTGAGGTTAAGATCCTCCTATTATACTCCCTCCAAACAATCCTAAGACTAAAGAGGACTAAAGCTTCTTTTGGGGCTAGCATAGAATTCCAACGTTTTCGTCTCCACCAAGTGTATTCTTTAATCTAATACTGAAAACTTTGAAATTCTAGATGATTACTATAAGTATTGACTCCCAAGTTTCTCCAAAATCCTCTAATCCAGCTATAATCATGGAACGTGTTGGTGATATTTTCAGGTGCCCTACCACATAAGGGGCAATCTGTAGTGATGTTCATACCTCTATTACATAGATTAACTCTTAAAGCAAGACCATTGTAAAGGATATGCCACAGTAAGAACTGAATTCTAGGGGAAGCTGGGGTCCTCTACACCCAGTGCTAATCTTCCCCATGCATAGACTTTAAATCCTCATTACATAGCATATCATAAGAAAACCTTGCTATGACTTCACTTGAAACATCATATAACCATCTTCTAATATCGAGGACGATCTCAGAATCTTCTATCACTATAAGATCCAACTTAGCCTAAATGTTATCATCCAAGGGGTATCTAATCAAATCCTTATTCCTTCCGTTGTTATCATTCCATGCCTATCTTATTGTTAAAACATGATCAAACTTATTAAGGGGACTAAATAACTAGGATGTTGCTCTCCCCCCATCCGTCTAAGAGTCTATCCAGAAACTTGTGGATTTTCCATTTAAAATTTTTACTTGCAACTTCTCTTGCAACCAGCTGTTCGCTTTATTTAGTTCTCTAACAAAGGAGGAACCATTGCCAACTGAACCTCTAATTTGTTAAATCTTGTATTTTTGTCTTCGTAGCTTTGTTCAAAGTAAATCTTTCGTATGAACTCACTAAGCAAACCAAGAAATTACAAAAAAAAAAAAAAAAACCCTTAAACTTTGACTTAAGTACAAATTGACCTTATGAATTTTTAAAATAAGGTTTTTAACTTCTAAAACTTTCATAAATTGGAAAATAACCCTCGTAACCCCCACCACCACCCCTCCCCCTCTCAATTTAAGAGAGTTTTCATGCACCAAAATCAAAGTTTAAGGAGTGTTTACACACTAAAATCAAAGTTTAACAATTATGAGAGTTGTTTTACCAATTTATTAAAGTTTAAGAAGTCAAAAACCTTATTTTAAAAGTTTAAGGAGTTAATTCGCACTTAAGTCAAAGTTTAAGGAGGGTTTTTTACATTTTCCCCTAAAATTTACCTTATTTCTCTTCTTAATATCTAATAAACCCAATCCACCTTTTGCTTTAGCAAGTCGAACTTTGTTCCATCTGATCCAATGGAATTTTCTTCTATCTTCAAATGAATCCCACAAGAAGTTTCTATACAAAGCTTCCAAATTATTAACTACTCTAGAAGGAAGAGGAATGGACTGTGAGTAGTAATTAGCAATGGATTCCAGATTAATTAATATGAGAATTTTCCATCTGACCATACTAAGTAGCTTCTCTTTCTAGCTTATGAGTTTCTTTCTAGTCCTTTCAATAATGAATTAAAGGTCCTACCCTTTCAAAATACCCCCTAGCTTAATGGAGATGTCCTAATACTTACCTAGATCTACAGAAGGCTTGATATAAAAAATGTTCCAATCTTTTCTTTCATATTTGATGGCATATTTCAGGAGAAGAGTACATAAGACTTACTGAAATTCACTTTCTATACAAAGATGGAATAGAAGAAATTCATCACTTCAAGCATTTGATGTGCATTTTCCACAGAAGCTTCCCCTATGAGTAATCAATCATCTATGAAAAAAAGGTGCAATTCAAATACATACCTTTAAACTTCAAAGGAACCCATTTACCAACAAAAACTATATAATGAATCATTTAACTTAGGCCTTCGAGAGCCAAAATGAAAAAGAAAAGGGGACAAAGGGTCATCCTACCTTAAGCCTCTGCTTGTGTGAAAAGCATCAAGCATTACCCAATTTAAAATAAGGTAGTAAGACACCAAGCTAATGCAAGATCCAATAAACCTCACCCAACTTTCAGGGAAGTTGAGATTAATCAGAGAACTTCTTAAGAAGTCCCTCTCCATTCAATCATACACTTTCTCTAAGTCCAATCTCACTACCTTCCAACATTTCTTCCTATTCCTTTTATCCAACATATGCAAGATTTCCTAGAATATGATAATATTATCCTTGTATGCTCTACTTGGTATGAAGCTTGATTGTTCAGGGCTAATCAACTCACTTAGGAGAGGCCTTAATCGATTTACAAGGAGTTTAGACACTATCTTATAAGTAGTAGAGCACAAACTAATAAGACGAAAGTCCTTAACTTTGTTTGCTCCTATAACCCTTGGGATTAGGACAATAATCATCTTGTTCAGCTCTTTAGACATTCTTCCTTTTCTCAAGATTTTCTCGATTGTAGCACAAACTTTAGGCCTTACTATATCCCAATAGCTTCAAAAGAATTCTGCATGGTAGCCATCAATCTCCGATGCTTTATTTTTTCTTATACTCTAAAGAGTTGCTTTAATTTCTAAGTCTGTCCAAGGGAGCTCAAGAGAATGTTTCTCGAAAGAAGTAAGAATCCGCTAGCATCCATCCCAATAAGGTAGATTTAAGGAAGAAACTGATCAGTCATATGTAAAACGCTCTTGGAAAAATTACTTAAAGAGAGACTGAATATCAAGGGGGTCAATGTGCCAATCACCTACAGAATCAAACAATCTGACAACTCTAGACTTTAATCTTATAGCCATTACACTAGTGTAGAAGAATTTAATGTTGCACTCACCACTAATTAGCCAATTAGCTCTTACTTTAGTTGTGTACAGTTTCTTTTCTTGATTTAGAACCTAACTCAATTGAACCTATAGAGTTTTTTCCTTGTTCAATAAAGTTTGTGAAGGATTCTCAAACAACAATTTGCAAACTCTTTCTAGATGCTACAGGATGTTCTTTTTCCTCACATGGACAATACCAAAGGTTTCCTTATTCCATTTCTTTATATTATTTATAAATTCTTCTAAGTCATCCAAAATTGAAAGTCTTGATTATTCCACAAAAGCTCCACAAAGGACGAAAGTCAATGTGTTCTAGCCACATAAGTTGGAATCTAAATAGCCTTAACTCTTTAGGTCTATCTTAAATTGAAGGATGAGTGTTCAGTAGGATGGTAGGTGATCCAAAGCTAAAGAAACTAAGTGTCTTACTTTGGCTTCTGGAAAAATGCTTTTCCAACTATAATTACCCCAAGCCCCATCCAAACGAGTTTATATAAGGTCCTTTAAGTCCTTAGATCACTTAAACTATGTAAACCTAAGCCTACTAAAGCCTAAGTCTGCCCTTCCACATATGTTCATGCAATGTTAGTACCTCTTAGCATAGGATTGGCAAATATAAACTCAGCCCCACTTCTCTTCTCTCAAGATGACTTCATTAAAGTCCCTAATCATTACCCACGGTCCAATAATACTACTCAATAGACCTTCTAACTCTTCCCAACATAAGGTACACTCCTAAAACCTAGGACCAACATAAATAGCAAAAAGACACCGAGAATAAGAAGAGTCACATACCTAGATATTCATGAGGATATGTTGGTGAGAGATGTGCCTCTCACAAACCATAGCATCATCAGCATTCTACAACACAATGATGCCTCCACTAAGCCCTTCTACCTCAAAACAAATCATGCGGTCAAACTAAAGGAAGGTCTATAGATTATCTATTATAGTGGCCCTTATCTTAGTTTCAGTAAGAATTGTAACCTGGGTTTATATTGCATCACCAAATTCTTGATAGCTTGTCTCCTATTGCATGAATTCACTCCTCTAGTGTTCTATACTAAAATTGTGAAAGGGTTAGGTCTCATACTAGATGAAAGGGTATCTTCCATGTTTGGGCTCGTCATGGCACAGGTAATGCAGAAGAACCTTTTTGGCGTTAAATGCTAGTTGGATTTGCTCTATCACTACCCTCCACTTTAGAGGGTGAAAAGAGGTACGAAATAGTGCCACTGCATTTCCCCTACAGCTAAGAAGATTCTCTCCTCATGGTCTTCCATCAAATTTAGGGTATGGGGAACTCTTTGGATGTCCACTGAAAACCCCTCTCTTATCATCACATACTCTAAAATTGTCTTGAAAGTCCATTCCATTGCCCTTAGAATCATTGATCATGTTATGTCTAGATGAGTCATCGGCATCTTTAACCTCAGAAGACTTTCCAACATCATTAGGACAATCTCGCCGTTCACATAAAGGGCTTGACCATACGGCTAAGTAAGGATGTATATAATCTCTGAAACCATATCCCTCTTCCAAGTGATGTTTGACATGGTTATATTCTAATGGACTGCCAACCTCTAGCCCCCTTGCTTGTGCGCACCTCCAAAGCCTTCAGTCTCTCGCTAAAAGGATTTTCTCTCATTAGCCTACCAAGGATGAGACATGGTATACAAAAGAATAGTAGGCAAATTCCTTAAGAACTTAACTCGGATACACCCTGCTTTTTTCTAATCCTTGTGCCATCACCAACTACTCATGTGCCAAGTCTAGTCTGCCGAGTGATAAGGTCGATGCTCCCTGCACGTTAGGTCTTTCTCTTTCTACCTACTAAACAGCGACATCCTTTGTTTGTCTCAGTAACTCTAAGTACCCTTAATCAGCAACCTCCCCAATGTCAGTACAACTCAACTCTAGTGTCCCCTAACCCCAAGTCATGTACCCAACTACAATGTACCACATGTTATTCTTTTTTCTAACGTTGTACTATATTCCTTTATTCCATTTATCCCTTTTTAACCCTTTTCGAAATATACTATGATAATATTTTTATATTATCCTTTATTGTAATTACTTAAGTTTCCTTATTACCCTAGGGACCTATATAAATAGTCCCTTTTCTTTATAGACGCAAGATAATACATCCCTTTTAGATATTGATTATACTTGTTCTTGTGAGATATTTCTCTCCGAAAACAATCTTATACACTCTTATCTAATCTTGCCAAATAACTCGAGATTAGTGGTGGATAAACCTTGACATTAACTTGTGTATCACATCAAGCAAAGTATCGAGTCGTGTTGTGTTCATTGGTGAGTCACATCCTCCAAGCAACTTCATGTAAGCTACTATATTACATTTGTCAACCATTCCATTTTAGTTTTCTTCGATATCTCGAAGGACTCATTTGATTCCCATTTCCTACAATAAGTTCTAGTGATTACTAAGCTCCTAAGCACATTATATTCTTTACTTCCATGAGGATTTGCCTTGAAAACAAATCGGTTTGCATTTCCCAGGTTAGGATGTCCAAGTTTTTGAGGGGGAAAGGAGAAAGAGGATGGACTAAAGCCAAGGAAATTTCTATTTCTAGGAGTTGTACCATGTTTTCTTACTAGATGCTTCACTAAAGTATGGTTTTGTCTAGAGCCTTTTTCACTTGAGGATAAGGGATTTCCAAAACAAAAAGGAGGGGCATTTTCTTTCCTTGATTCGTTAAAGGAACCAACAAAGTCAATTAGTTTCCCTGAGAGAACTATTATATCTTTCTTTCCAACCGAAGGGTCAATAATAGTCTCTGGAGTAACTCTTGAAGGGTTTCTTTTTTTGGATTCAACCAACTAGGTTTTAATGGGACGATTCGTTTCTTAAGAACCGATGTCCTTTCCTTTCACATTACCCTATGATTGGTTAGGTAATGAGGCTTTTTTTATTTTTCCTTTGTAAGTCTTTCCTATGTTGGACTTTAATCCACCCTTTATATGCTCCTTCAATAAAGAGATTTGATGGACATTGATATCCATGCGGTCCAACAACCTCCTTTCACTCTGACTAGTAATAATATTCTCCGGTTCTTCTCTAGTGAGATATTATTCCACCATCATTTCTTCTTTTCCCTTTTTAGGGGTCTCATCCTTCTCTTCATGGATGACACTTGGCTTCTTAGAAGAATTTTCGTCCATTTAGTTTGACTCAACACCAGCATTAATGTTTAAACAAGCACACTTATTATGACTAATTCTACCACAGTTCTCGTAAAGGTTAGGCAAACCTTCGCATTGTATTTTAAAAGGAACCTTATCCGTATTAACCTGAACACAAATACGTGCAAAATGCCCTTGTTCTAATCCTACAGTATAGGAATCATAATGAAGAATTAGGCCTATTTTTTTCTCCTATTCTTTGTATAGTAATGGCCAAGAAGAATTCCATTGGTAAACCTAAAATACTCACCCATGCAGCAACTAAATCAAAACCAGCAATTTCTAGTTAAAACCCTAGTTCCCATCTTCTCAAAGCCAAATAGTAGCCATTTATGAACCATGGTCTATTTTTGATAATCCAATTGAAATCATCTACACTATCCAAAGACACAAGGTAAAAACCTGCACATGTATTTTATAATTATTTATTAATACTAATTAAGAACATATGCTAGTATTTAAATGGTCCATAATAATTAATTTAATACATTAATATTATCAAAAAATATATAATTTAATAAAAATTTCAAAAATTCATTCAAAAAAGAGAATTTTGAAAAAAAAATTATCAAAATGTTTGTGTGACCATTGCTAGCCACCTAAGGGTAAGGAACGTCCCGACAGCTTTGTTAAAGGGGCATGTGTAACCCCCCTAAAGGTGGTCACTACTTATCCCTGCCTTCAGGTGGTCAGCAATGGTAATATTTTGTTGGTACGCCATAACCCACTATTATAATTGGTTATGCAACCCACTTATGGTAGTGAGCGACCATTCATCTAATTTTAAAAAAAAAAAGAAAAGAAAAGAATAATAAAGCCCGACAATCACGTGACTCAATGACATGTCCTTATCAAGCTTTATTATTCTTTAGTTTTTAGGTAATGGCAACCACCTACTACCCTAAGAAAGTCATACACCCCTATAAGTTAATGGATAGTTACCTACTACCATAAGTGAATTACATAACCTGCTTATAATAGTGGGTTAGGAGCCACTAGCAAATTATGATCGTTTCCAGTCCTCTAAAGAGTAGGAGATAGATAGCGACAACTTAGCGAGGGGAAGCCCTCCAATTAAGTCATCAGCAACCTCTACCATTCAAATAGTCAAAGAATAACTCTGAATGTTTACATCTGTTTTTCATTTTTACCTTTCATCTTTTTTATGATTTTTTAAAAAATTTTAGAAAAAGTATGCTTTTAGTCCCCAATGTTTATTTATTTTTCTATTTGAGTCTTCAACTTATTTTTACTTCTACCTCACTATTTCCAAAATCTTACAAAAATTGGATTTTCATTGAATTGATCAATTTTTCTATACATCTTGGACATGTATTAATTTTAGATTGACCTTAGGACAATCAATCAAGATCAATGGAGTGTATAATTTTTTCAACCCCTTTTTCTTAGTTTTAATTTTTTTTTTTTTGTATCTTTTATCATTATATAACATATTTAAATAAATTTAATATTATTATCTCAATATACCATGTAATTATATATTCTTTATATTATCATTATTGAATTAATTATTATGAACTAATTTAACATTGATACATGTAATGGATTTGACAAAAAAAAAAGTAAATTTATTATATGGATGTTCCATTTTTGTAGGATTCTAGAAAGGTTGATGGTTTAAAGTGGAAAAAAAATTGAGGACTCAAATCAAAAAATTGGTACATGTTGAGGACTAAAAGTTTATATAAATATTTTTTTAATTATTAATATATTATTTAATAGTGGTGAGTGGATAAATGATAAGAAAGGTGTAAGGCTCAACTTCTTATCATACTCTATAGGATACAAGTTCTCAAATTTTGGAAAAGAACCTTTCCCCATAGCATTCTAAAACCTAGAAGATACCGTATATCCTATGGAACTTGTCGATTTTGTCTTCTTTCGTATAAATTTTAAGTTTATGTGATATCAAAATAGTAATCTATATGTGATGTTACTTCATCATATGTAAAACTTATAGAATCTATAACAAAATTTATGAAATTTAAGGGAATAAAAGGTCATTTTTCTTTTTTTATCTATTTCATGTTATATGGTCATCCTCCTTAGCAAATGGGAAATAGTAAGGAAAAAAATGACAACGTAAAGCTGGAGAGGAAAAGGTGAAAGAATAACATAAATAATGGAAAATGTAAAGTGAAAGAAGCGATATTATGTTAGCCATTTAGAGTTGTAATTTATGGGCTTCGACTCCTTTATTTCCTTTTTAATGAAATATTTATTACTTAAAAATTATAATATCAACATTTGTTATTCATATATTAATATATATATATATTTTTTTTTGGTAAATACAAGATACCTTAGAATTTAGAATACAAATTCTATGGTAAGTATAAGGTAAGAAGACTTCATACCATACCCAACCCTACAAAAGTAGATTTTAAAAAATTTACATCCCAAAACTTATTTTGTAATCCTTAATATCTACATAAACCTACTTAATCGAGTAGTGTATGGATTCACCCTACCACATAGCTACTCGCTCACCCTTATTATTTAGTTAACTTTATTTAATAATATTATATTATTAAAATAATTATTATAAACCAATCAAAAATTAGCACATACCATTAATATTATGTTTAAAACGCTATTCATGTGTATGTTAAGAAGAAAAACATAAGTCACTCATTTGCAAAAACCCTTAAAATAGAGGTAATATTTTTTAAAACTTCTCTATTTTTTCAACATGATATAATACTATTATTGAATTTTGCAAATAGACAAAGTAGAGTGAACTATATATATATCAATTATGTAATACAAAATCTTTAAAAGGGATGATTTATTCAAACAAATGTAGCATTTATTGAAGATCGCTTACAATACTAAATTTCCAATCCTCTAATTTTATAATTTGCTCCACAAATTGGGCATAAAATATAATGCTAGTGAGCTTAACTCTTCCAATCATGCTTTTGTTGTTGCTTTTAGTTTTGTTTGAGGTGAATATTGCATTTAGAACCCTAACTTTGCTCATTTTTGCAATTTAATACCTGAACTTTAAAAAATCAATTTACTATCCAATCAAAGTTTTGGATATCATTATACTACCACACTTAACTCCTTAGCTAATATGGAAGTTTTGGCAAATAATCTAGTCCAAATTATTAAAGTCAACAAAATAATTATAATCTATATAAACTATATAAATTAATTAAAATTTTTGACAAATAAAAAATGATTTTTTTTAAAAAAAAAAAAGGGCTAGCCAAAACCATTGCTAGTAGCCACCCCTCATTGCTAGTGGGTTGAATGACCCACTTCTTAAAGTAGGTCGCAACTTACTTAGCTAAAACCACCCGCAGATCTTAGGGTGCTTCAAAAGCTTTTTCTTTTAATTTGAGTTTTATTTTTTAACATTTTGCACTTCTTTTTTCTTCAATTTTTTTATTATTTTTAATTAATCTATATAGTTTATGTATATTATAATTATTTTATTTACTTTAATTAATAATTTGGACTAGTTTTTGTACATTTGGCAAGTTTTGATTGGTCACAACTTCCACATCAATTGAGGTTAAGTTAGGTTGTACAAATGGCCTCCTAAAACTTTGATTAGGTAGTGAATTGAACTTTAAAAATTTCAAGTACTAAAGTGCAAAAATAACCATGTTTCTGAATGAAAAGAAAATGAAAGATGTGATGAGAAATCTTTAAAAACCTTTGTGTAAATCTATGTACAGTAGGATTCTAAATAATATAGTCATGCGAAACTTACATGAATGTCGCACAACACATGATCACAAAAGAGCAACACGTGAATGGTATTTGCAAAGATGACTTAGAGAAAAATGGTTGGGAGGAGAAATGGACTATCTCAAAAGCTTAAGCACACTTGTGATAGGTGAAGGAGTTATTGAGCATCAACCTCATTAAAATTGATTATAGCTTTAATCTTTGAGAGCAAAGAATTGTTTCCCTAATCTCTAGAGCTTCTAACAATATCTTTAATGAGGAGGCATAGTTTGATTTTTATAGAATCTTAGGCTTGATTATGTTCGTCGAATCATGTTAGTGATCAACGATTAGGATTAAGCTTACTCATTTTAAAGTTATGCTTATGAGATTACAATGAGCCAAAGGTTAGTAGCTTATCCTATTAAGTGTACAAATCTATCTAAGAGAGGTTCAAAGTGAATAAACCGGTTAACGGTTTAACGATTTTTATTCCGAACTTACTAAACTAAATCTTCTAAAGTCATCTCATTTACAAACCGAACTCCTTAAGCCTTATCACTTATATTTCAAGACAAATAAATTACGATTTAATAATGAATTAATAGTGGCCATAGCCCAATACAAAATTAGCCTTCTACAATCTAAACACTTCAAAAGATATATTTAAGTCTTAGATGTATTAGAAGACATTATATACTTACTTTTTCGATTTGTCTATTCAAAAAGTTTCCATTACAATTTTTACAGGTCAATGTTTTATTAATTTTTCTACCTCATTAACATGTCACATCACAATAGTAGTTGATAAATACTAATTATTTGGATACATGATATTAATAATGTACAATTTCTAAAAAGTTTATCACATGTGATTTGCTCACGCTATAAATATTAACAATTTTATTAATACTTACGACTTATATGTACATGTAACATATAATATCTAGTACCTTGTAATGGAAGTTGATGAACATCTTTATATTTTTCATTTTAAAAGGGGATAATGTTAAGAAGAGTATCTACACTTCAAATAATTTTCCCATTTTATAATTGAAACTTAAAGGTGCCAAATCTCATTCTCAATCTCAAAAAGATGACTTAACAAGTATCTCTTAGTAGAAAGTACAAATATAAAATTTTGAAAATGTTTAGGATTTAAGAGTACACTAAAAAAGGTTCAGAACTTTTTGTATTGTGATGTTTGATGGGTAGTAAAATCACCTACAAAAGGAGAAAGGGCTATGAGGGTGTGCTGGAGGGTGCTCTAAGATAATTAGTCCTCACCTAAGTCAGCACAAGAGCAAAAGTAAGAGAAAGGGAGAATATGCGCATCAAGAGTTTAGAAAGTGAAAAAGATTGCTTACCTTAAGTCAAGCTATTTTAAGAAAAGGATTAATATCCAAAGACATACTCTAGATTTGATGGGATTTGTATCTTTGTTTGTTGAACACTCCTTATTTACCAAGCTACTCTCTCATGATTCTTATATGAATGCTTAGGCCAAGCCTAGCAAACTTAGGCTAAAAGGCCTATGGCTCCAGGAACTCAAAGGTCATTACACTTATAGGTTGGGCTAATAGTGGGAGACTTGATGCTATTTTAGATGAGGTCGGTGGAGCCTCTAGATATTTGACTTGTGCCCTACTAAGGGTGGCTTCTTTGCTAGGAGCTCAATGCACTTGTAAGGAGGTTGAATCATGCTACTAGAGCTTGGCCCATATCCTAGAAATGTCTGTTTAAGGTTAGAAGCTCATGTCCAACATAGTTTATCAATAGAACTAATATTGTAGGATGCATAAAATTTTGCTAGTATGATAAATTTGTCCCCTTTTTTTATCCCTTTAAAAAAAAGATCCTAGTGTTTTCTAAAATCACTCGACTCAAACAACAAACTATCTATTAATGGTGGTTATTTCAATTTGTCACATGGAATAACAAGACCCATATACAGCATTATCCCATCATTCTATATGTCTAAAAATTAATAGAAAGTTAAGAATTTCATGTTTCCTTTTCTCCATTCTAATCCTTAAAAAAAAAAAATTAAAATTGTCTCACTATCCCGGTCATTAATTTGTTATCATGGTGAGGTGGGGGAGACGGAGACGTAACTCACTAAAATCCTTCCCATCATTTGAAATAACGGCATTCTTCACGTGAACCAAAAGATAATATCATCTCTCAGTTCGGCACCGAATGAGACAGAGGCTTAACCTACTAATACATCACGTGAAATTAAGGCATTCTTCAATGTCCACCGATACTGTATGTTATTAGTCCTAGTCCAACCATATATCGACCACCATTTATTACCAAAACATGTTCTTTCTTTTTTTTCCGTAAACCATTCCAACAGACATTAACAAGATTAGGGGAAAAAATTATTGTAAGTCAAAATTTCAGGTGAATTCTATTGCCTTGACAAACGGACGGACATATTTGATAGTTCGTAACTATTTTCATTTTGATGATTTTCTTTTTTGGCATTACCCTTTTGGTAAACTAAGAAAATAATTCACAATGGTTTCACATGACAAACTTTGAATGATTTGGGGGTGAAAAATTATAGGAGTGGAACATCAAATTTGCCATGCTATAGGAACATGTTTACGTATAAATATGAACACTTTCCGAAGTACAAGACCTAGATAAGTTTATATATAGAGATTCTAAATGAATTATGAGCGAATATACATATTTAAAGCGAAAAATAAAGGACAAAAAAATTAAGATTGGTATGTGACTAACCTCGCTACCGGTTGGCCGCTAATCACCTGCATGCCTTTGGATTAACCATATCTCATCCTCGATCATCCAGTCCCTGATCCTAGTTGATTGGGGCATGCTTCCACTTGTCTAAACCTCTAGATTTTTAAGTTGACATTGATTTACAAAGTTTAACATGTACCCCGCACTATGCAACATCAAGTGTATGACTCAAAAAAAAAAAAAAAAAGAAGTAGAAGAAGGAAAAAGAATAAGATGAAAAAGGAGACCTTGATTACTAGATTGGTGACTCTTCCATAAAACAAAAAGAGCTATTAGTAATAGTAGATATGGATACGGGGCAGTTTGAACTTGTGGCCCAACTCGACCCGCATTAATAGTAGTATTATCTTATTATTTTAGTTTTATCTGCATTTCGTTGTAAAGGAAGTAATAATCCCATGTGCACCAATAAGGTTTATTTTATAAAGGTTGCAAACCATTAACTCAAGAAATTATAAAGAAAATGAGAATTATTCGTGACTTTTGTTGTATAGACATCACCAAATATATACATTTATATATATATATATATATATATTTGGATAAAATGAACAGGAAAATTTTATGTCAAATTGGTGATATTGCTGTATAACCATCACTAAATATATAATTAAAAAAAATAAAAGCGAAAACTTGATAATTGGTGCGCTATAATCGAGCAATTGCACATTGGCCATCGTGTTTAGTTTTAAAAACAAAGCTTTCAAGCTCAAGATGTTGAACCTCATTGCCAAGTCTCTCTGTTTCTACTTTATTTCAACAATACAATGATCTAAATTTATAAAAACTAAATCAATGGACTAATTCTACAATAATCTAAATTATACAATAATACGATGGAACGTTCCTCTTGGGGAATTAATGAAATATACAATTAACGTTAAATCGGATTGATTGACAAATTCGACCAATTTTCCAAACTATTAAACAATCACTCTTACTTAAAAACTTTAAGCTAATCACCCAACTCCCATTGGTTAGTCATAGTTAATCTAGTTGTTAAACGTACTAAGAATTTTCGTGGCTACCATAGCTGTTATACCCTAGTAGTATGAATACTAATCCCAAATGAGATCAACTAGGTTAATTTCCTCCTTATGCAAAGTTGTAACATAATGTAGGTGGCAAAAAAAAAAAAAAAAGAAATGAATTGTCATGGCTAGTGGATAGTCACTTGAGTTTAATGTTTTCGCTCTTCCCTCAAGCGTGGAGTTGTGTTGATATGTTAAACTAAGGACACATCTCTTAATCCCATCTTAAATCACTATCACTTTACTAAAACGATCAAGTCAAGAAATGCATCAAATGCTCAAGTACACACAAGTTCAATGTTACAACCAAATTTGGTCTTTGTATACTAGAAAACTAGAAAGAAACAAACAAATAGTTACATGTTGTTATAACTAATTTCTATAACAAATTAACAAAACTCTGTAACTTCTTCATTGAGTGTAAATAGAAAAGGAAAATACCATAAAGGGCTTACGACCCCTTTGAAAAATCTAGTGCCTTGGTGCATGAGGAGTTGCGAATACATCCTTTTTTCCTTTTAGCATTTCCACCATCGTTCATCAATAGATCTTGCAAATAAACACAACAAATAGTTAAACCACATTCTAATATACCAATTACATCACTAAAAATTAATAAATAATGTATACACAAGAAATTAACAAAGAGAGATAGAGAGGATTAAGGTTTATCTATTGAGATAGAGAGATACTCAATAAGCGTCTAACTAAAGTGATCTATTAGGCTACTAAAGTTTTTATTGAATAGCATTTGGTAGGCTTGGGCCAATTCTGACATAATTTGGTCTTAACATTTTGGTGTTCTTATTCCTTCCAACTATGACATGAGGATGTTAATCTAAGATGCAAGCTGTAAACATGGAAGAATTGGAAACTTTGGTATACTCACTTGCAAAATTTTCTAACATATGCAATGACGAATGCAACAATTTACAAAATCTCATCAGAAATTGCAAGAATCAATCTAAAACACACACACAACATTAAATGATTCAATGCAAACACTTCAAGAACTAATTGTAAATGTAGAAAAAAACCAACGGATTCTTGAACAATATGTAAATGTGAAAATGAATCGATTGCTTTCTTTTGATATACCTCAAAATCAACAAGAAGGTTATTCATTTTCTCATAATATTGTAGCTAATAACTTGTTGAAAGGCATCAAATTAGACATTCAAAGTTTTGTAGTGATGATCCTTTAGGATAGATCTTCAAAATCAAAAAGTTTTTCAACTTCCAACAAGTCCCTAAGGATCAACATATAACTATAACTTCCTTTACTATGAAGGGATTAGTACTTTAATGGTTATAATGGATGAATAGAAAAAAACAACTCAATACTTAGCCAAATTTTTTAGAGTCTCTTGAGGTGTGTTTTTGGCCCTTCCGAATATGACAATGTATAAGGTGTTTTGTTGAAATTAATGCAAAATAAATTAGTTATTTAGTATCTAACTAAATTTAAGGTACCATCAGATAAAGTAATAAGACTTTTGAAAATTTTCTTATAAGTTACTTTGTTTTGGGATTAAAGTAGGATATTCAAAGGGAAGAACAAATAGCACAACCTACTACATTAGTGCATGCTATATGGGTAGCAAAAATAAATAAAGTTAAATTTTAAAATAGCACAACCTACTACATTAATGCATGCTATATGTTTGCCAAAAATGAATGAAGAAAAATTTTCAAATTAACCACTTTTATTGCTATTATTCAATTTTTCTTCTCATTCATCCTCATCCTATACATCCCTTCAATTTGCAAACTCACCAACCCATTCATCATTACAAAATCAATTCATGTAGTCTACACAAACCACAAAAAACAGTATTACCAATAAAAAATATTAATTCCAAAATAGATATAAGCAAAGCATTAATAAGGATTATATTACAATTGTGATGAGAAATTTAGTAGAAACCATAAGTGTAAGCTAAGTTTTTGTTACTACAATATGATGAACATGATAAAGAGATTAATGAGTCGCATAAGCCTATTAAAGACATTTCAGAAGAACATGTATATGACGTATAAGGAACAATTAGTTATTATGCTTATTAGGAGATGGGTTGTATCAAACATTGAGATTTCAAGCTATTATAAATGATCACAATGTTTCCATCTTACTTGATTCGAGGAGTACCTACATGTTTGTGAAAAGAAGCATTGTTCCACATTTAGGTCTACAAGTTACTCCAATTATAAAATTCTATGTGATGGTTAGGAATGGATAGTGCTTATCATTTAAAGGTCATGTGACAGTCCTGGTACTCATTCAAGAACTAAAATTTCAAACATCAATTTATGTCCTACCTATTCATGGAGTCAATCTCAAACCTAGATACTTACATGACTTAAGCATTACCATTATTGACTTTAGCTAGTCCATAATGCAATTTATGTATTAGGGTAAGCAAGTTGTGTGAAAAGGTTATCATTAACACGCTAAGGGACAATCTGCATCACGTTATGGTGAGGAGTCAATTCAAGCTAATACAAAAGCTTCTTCTTTTCAACTAGTGGCTCGGACGTTATTGGCAATACTTTACTACTTACTACCAACACATCGGGAGATATAAGTGGCTAAGTAAATTCTAATTTCTTCCATTCATCACTAGCACTCATATTAGTTTTCCAGCCACTAGCACTCAAAATTTTCTATGAATTTGTTTTTATCTCCTATGCAACATACTTCAGAACAAGGGGACATGCACCATTTGGAGCTACCGTATGTCTGTGATTTAGGTCAAATTCTTTTCAACCTTAAGGATACAGTTGTTTTAAAGGATAAGGCAAATTGTTTCAAATAAAAATAGCCTTTGTAAATAGAAAACGAGAAAGAAACAAACAAATAGTTATAAGTAACCATAATTAGTTTCTATTACAGATTAACAAAACTCTTAAATTTTAACTTCATCATGGAGTATAAGTAGATTAGGAAAATATTAGAAAGGCCTTGTGACCCCTTTAAGAAATTTGGCGCCTTAGTGCATAAAGAGTAACAACCTTAGTGCATAAAGAGTAACAGCCTTACTCGAAAAGGGCTAAATACATCCTTTTTTCCTTTTTAGCATTTCCACCATCATTCATTAGTAGATGTCACAAACAAATACAATAAATAATTAGATCACATTCTAATCTACTGATTACATCACTAAACCATTGATAAATACTATATACACAAGAGATTAACAAAGAGAGATAAAGAAAATTAGGGTTTACCTATTGAAAGAGAGAGATACTTAAGATGCTTCCAACTAAAGTGATCTAATTAAGGCTATTAAAGTTTTTATAAAATAGCATTTGGTAGGCCTGGGCCAATTCTTGCATAATTTAACCCTAAAATTCAATCAACAACATAGACAATTATTGCACAATCTCATTAAACCCATAATATTTTGACCATATCATCACCTCAGACCAACGAATAACACATAAAAGAAGGAACAAAATCAAAATTGATAACAATATGACCAAAACTAATGGATTCTCAAATTTTAAAGAGAATAAGTCAAATATAGCTAAGTCCATGGAGATTACAAGGTATTAATTATGTAAATCCATACTTAACTACACTAAATAAGATTACAAGCTATGAATTAAGTAAATTCAAACTCCAATGTTTGCATCAATAATATAGTTCCCTTCCTATATATAAATAAATAAGGGCAAAATGCAACTAACCCCCTTACATTTTGACTTAGGTATGAATTTGGCTCTCTAAAATTTTAAAATGTAGTTTTTAACTTCTTAAATTTTAATAAATTGGTAAACAACTACTATAAATTGAAAATAATCTCCTTAAACTTTGATTTTAATACATAAATACCCCTAAACTTATCAATATGTGTTTTAAGACCTCTTAAACTTTAATCATAGCATAACTTTTTTAACTAAAAAAAAGGAAATATCATTTACATTGCCAATTTATCAAAATTTAGAAGATAAAAAACTACACTTTAAAAGTTCAGAAAATCAATCTGCATCTAAGTCAAAATTTAATCAGGTTATTTACAATTCCCTCAATAAATAAACCACTTTTGTTGGAAATTAAAAAAAAAAAACGAAAAAAGAAAAACACTATTCTAAATGTCCTTAAGTAAACCCTTAACCTAAACCAACCTAGAGAGTTTTAAGATTAACTAATGGGGAAATTATTGCAAAATGGGTCCAAATTTTAAAACAAACTAGGTTGGGGACTTTGAATGCCCTAGGGCTACGTCTAAATGAAGTCATACAGAACATGGAAGTTACTCACTGGGGAGATCTTATTCGAAACTCCTCCGAAACGCATCTTAGAAACTTACTCTAATAGTTCATTCAATTAAGGTACAACACAGATAGATTGGATTCATGTCTTTGACTATAGCCCCTAAAACTAGGGCATTGGTTCATTACCATAGAGTGTCAGTCGGTTGCCTGTAAGAATGATCCACTGCTTCTTGAAAAATCCGTGTTTAGCCTCTTGGTTTGAGGCAGTCAACCAATACTCTGTCTGAATGGCCTTAATTAACTCTAAGCTTTAAATTTTCAGCTTCAACGGCTCTAATTTAATCCTACGCTTTAAATTTTCAACTTGAATTTCATGATTTTTCTTTGTTTTTTCTGTTGAAGAATTTCATGATAGTTAGTTTCAATATCCTACCATGAATCGGCAGAACCTATAGGAAATGAAACGCCAATCACAAGTATTAAAGGGAGGAATGAAGTCCACGCAGTGCGTTGGAGAAATATAGAATTACAATAATGGAAAAACCTATTTTCCTATGGATTAATAAAACATATAAGGAAATAAAATCCCATTCCCTTGAAAATATACATATATATATACATATACACATATATATAAAATAAGGAATAAGGTGCCAGTGCATTGGATTACAACAATTGAATAATCTGCTACAAATTTGCTTCTATTATGGAGGGAAAAAAAACATTATATTATTTCTCGTAATCATGGATTTTTTTAAGTGGATTTTTTGTACTGTAACAACCTGAATGAAATATAATAGAATACAAAAATTACAAGTGTACTTCGGAATTTCATTAAGCATAAAAGGAAAAACAATTTTAACTATTTTTGGCATTATAGAATACTTATACTAAGAATAATACATAGCTATATTGCTAATATACTAAGAGATATAATTGAAAGGACAAATTCCTGCAGCATGTTTTAAGACGAAAGATGTATCTTTCCATTTTCATGCCACATATAGGAATAGCGATCAATTTAGTATGTAAAATATTTTTCTTCCCCTTCCAATGGTTATAATGGGAGAAGGGGATCGAAGCCTATACTATTCTTATAGAAGAATATTATTCGTATAAATTAGTATATGATACCTTCATTGATACTTCATGATCATGATAGATCTTCATATTATGGTATCATTGGTGTAAATTGTGATACAAAGTCCCTTAGTCGATCTTTTCCTTTTTTTAAAAAAATAATTACATTATATATTACAATTTAAAGTGGGGAAATAATCCTAGAAAATGAATGAGAGGGAGATGTCAGTGGCTATTCACCAATCATGTGAAATAAAACTAATTACAATTGAGATAATTTTTCACCGTGTGTGTTAAAAGATACCCAGTACACTCATTAATATTAAAGATAAAGAAATACTTCACATTTTCACATATTAATCTCTTATGTAGTATGTATCTAATATTGTAAAAGTACAAAAAATTTCCTTAACTTTACATCCCTAACAAATATCCCAAAGCAACTATAACCAAAATCCATATTTTTGTTAGTCAAACGGAAATCAGTCTTTGTCCACAGTTGAAAGTAGGTGGAACGATTCTCCAGATAAGGATGCATGCTCCTATTGGTATGATTTGGATTAAGATAAATGGAAGGCAAGGAATGCCATATCTAAGAAGAAATCTAGCTCTATCAAACAGCATTTATTAAAACATGCTTTCTTCCCCTCGACCCACCCTAAACAAAAGATTAAGAAGATAAAAGTTTCAAAGTCAAAAGTGTATTCAATTGCATTCTATAGCCAAGATTAAAAGCCATATTGTTTAATTTTGTTGATTTTTTTTTTTTTTGTTTGCCGTATTGTTTTAGTGAATTAGGGGAAAATTAAAAAAAAAAAAAAAAGAAGAAGAAGAGTTTATCAACGATTTTCTCCACATATCGTTGTTTGCATTATTTAATAGAAAACTATATGTCCGCGTGTGTTTATCCGTCGCACGAGATAACTTCATAATTTCGTAACTATATTTTATATGGTTCATAACTTCACATATAACTCCATAACCGTTTCAAATTTCGTAAAATAAGGCTTTTTTGCCTCCAAAAATTATAGTGTATATCATAGATGCGCATTAAGGTTAATGATTCCACTTATTTAATTTTAGTTCTACTTATAATTTTGTTACAAAGATTTCAATATTGTTATGATGCCTTTTTTCTTTTTGGTAATTTTTTTCAAGCTTGGTACTTTCTCTCAAAATTTCATAATTCCACTATAATTCATAAAATATAATTCCGTAAAATCACTCTGAAACTCAATAGTATCACTGCTTTTTTTTTTTTTTGCTTGTAACAATTTTCTGACCTCCAAGGAATTCTTTCGAGCGAAGGACGTAATTTCGGCATGGAAGTTCCGACATTTCTAAAAGCAAATCAGATGCACATCACTTTTCTTGGAAGTCATCTTAAAAAAGCCTTTACAAAGAGCCAACCTATGGGGCAATACTGAAAATAATTATAAGACAGACATTGATAGGTAGTTTTCAGTTTTTAAGAATATATCAAACTTACTCCACTTAACAAAGTGAATAAGTTGTATCTTTTATACAAGCATGAATATTTGTTCGTTCAAATGCTATATAGCAATATTTTTGCATGAATTTCCTCACTATGCAAGAATTCCGATTTACATCGTAATATATTTAGACTTATTTTTACTAGTTTACCCTTATTATTTCAAGAGTAGAGAGTTTATTAAACGCTTTCTTATATCATCAAAAGATACTTTCTATTATCCATGCGCATCTGAAAAATGAGATGAACTCTTAGCGTTCTTGCTCTTAAGATTAGTTCTTAGGCAGAATCTTAGTCCTGTGAATTTGTTATGCTGCACCATAAATTGATATATTGGCAATACAAAAAGCCGGTTTTGTTTAAGGTGCCTAAAGCATTGTTAAAAGGAAAAAAAAAAAAAGTTTATTTTAAATGGTGCTAAAAGGGAATTGTTAATTAAAGTTCTCTTAACATGGAAAATAAATTTACTGCTTTTATACTAGAGAGAAATGAAATAACCATTCCCCCTTATTTCTCATTGAAGCTTTATGACAACATTCAAATCAAATTTCACCTAACCGACAAATTGCGATTCAATGAATAAATCTCCCTTTTTATCTCATAATTTGCCCTAACAAATTTTAAAAATGACAAAAAAATTACCCTTAATTAAACACACTACAGGCAAAATGGATTGACCTTATCAAAATCAACTAAGCCTAGATCATTCCGTCTTACTCATCTTGCTACAAGTCCCTCCATTGTTGTGGCCCTCTCACTTTTGATTTTTGCAAACAAAATCGACTAACCTACAATTGTTTGGAATGGACTAACCCCATTTAAAAGGGTTAAAGTTGTCTAGAATTCGTATGATTGAAATATGCAGGCTAAAATAACAACCTTTTTTTTTATTTCCATTCGATTCGACAGTGTATAGGGATAGAGGATTAGAGAGGAAACTTTCAATGATCTTTGATGGAGAGGCTTCCCTACATAATAGTTGAGGAGTTGGTTGATATGATTGGGAATCGAGGCTTCAAAGCGCAACATTTGCTTGTTCAATTTAGGTTTGAATTTTGGGAATTTTGAGTAGGATTCATCTATTGCTATTGATTTTTCTTGTTATGTAAAGGGATTTTTTTTTCTATTTTTTAATGAGTGGTAGTTTTGGGTATTTAAATAGCTATTCAAGGTTTATTCCATAATTATGTACACAAAGTGAATGGGTAAGTGCCATACAATTAGAGTGAAGTGAATACGGTAATATGCCCCTCATGCCTATTACAACCTAATCCTATTCTTTAATAATAAGGATTCCATTCCCAGCTATTGCATTTCATGGAATGAACAAGGCATTAGTATGATAGATTTTATAGACAAAAATGCAGTGGTCCTAAGTAGAGGTGGAAAAAAGATTGAATTGTACTAATATGCCATGTATTTGACTAAGTAGTATGCAAGTATTAGTATTAGTGCATAGTTTTTAAAAAATTAGCATTTATGTTTTCATGTATTGGAGTTTTATTTATACTTATATATTACTAATTTATCTATGTGACGTGTTACTATTATTAAAGCTTTTCTCATAGAAGTGGGTACAGTATTCGGCCCAACCTTGCTTGTATAGACTTAGCTGTCCATGTCATCTCGAATGAGAAGAATCAAGAATGCCCAATGCTCCTATGGCGATTCTTTGGACCATGGAGCCTAAGAGGGCCAGGTCATAGGGTCTGTCTTAAGTTTAGGATGCATTAGATCATTCTTTTTTTTTTTATTTTGACAGTCTTTGGTGCTGTTCTTGTAATATAATACAAGTAGGTATTAGTATAAATTAGTTATTAATGAGTTAACGTTCTCTCATTTAATTGGGGTAATAAACAATTTTCTTTATCTTTCTTTCAGAGGAAAACAAAACGAATAAGAAAATTACTCCCTTTACAAAAATACTGAAAATAAATACGGTAGCATTTTAGGGAAAAGGGTAGTTTTACTACTCTTACTGGAAAAAGAAGAAAGGCAAACAACAAGGTTACTAAAATTTAGAAATTATTGCCATTTTCTAATCTTAATATTTTCCTCACATTATAAGATATACCGTAAGAACTGGTATTGCAATCTTTATGGCGTTATATATGCATGTTAGATTATATTAATTAGTGTCTGTTTTTCTTTAATTCCTCACCTCTACATGATTGAAACTTCTGCATCAATCAACACCTCCTCGAATGATACATATGAAAACATAAAGTGAAGCAAAATGTATACATCAAGAATATTTTGGTGCATTTTTTAAGCTTGTAAGTACTGCTAGATTTGTGTGAGGAGAAAGTTCAGGCATATGTTTTTTTTTTTTTTTTTTTTTCCACCATAAGCGTATGATTAAACAGAAGCAAAATGGAGAGTTAGAAGGAGGGGGGGGAAAGAAAGAAAGAAAAACAATACAGAGGAAATGATGTCTATTGCAAAATTTATGTTGTAGAGTTATTGTAAAATTTATGAAAGTACGAAAAATTTTAACATAACAAACATTTTAAAGGAGAAGGAACAAAAAGAGATTTACAAGAGTCTTGTGAGAAGAGTTGTGTGGATGACTTTCGTTCTCGCACTATTTATAGATGGGTCTTACAAATGGAGCCTAAATTCTTCAACCTTATGTTATTTTTTTACCCTTTTTTTTTTTTTTTTTTTTGAAAACTATAGTCCCGCATGAAGTATTGTATATTGCATCCTCAGGAACATGAGTACATACACCTACAAATTGCAGGAGCTGCATATACAGCCTTTTCTTTATACTCTGAAATAAAAAGAAAAAAAATACTGTAGATTCGTGAAGACCCGGTGGGTTCAAAGAGTCCTAATGTATCAAGTTTGGGAACCCATCCTCATGCTTAATTCTAGGCATCTTACACCATTAATATATAGAGATATCCCGATCTAGAGGTGTTTATAGATTAAATCTTAATCAAAACCTTATAACATGAAGATTTAATATATTGATTAGAATGACTAAATTGATGGCTACTTCTAGTAATTAGCCTAAGATTATCATACCATAACATAGGAGGAGCATAAACTAATGTAATTCTACAATTCTACCAGTGCATTAAGTTCCCGAAAAATAGAGATTTATTTAGACTCTAAAGTTAGTGTGGAACTTCTAATAGAGAATTATCATCACATTGACAAGTTTTCACATGTTTTGAATGCGTGCAAGCAAAAGTTCTTTTATTTTGATGATGTGCGCATGGACTTCACCCATTAGGAAGCAAATGCCGTTGCTGATAGGATGGCAATTGCTGCTTATAGTACTTCCACTATGGAGGATTTGATCATTTTCGTGCCTCCACCTTTTGTTGTTAATCTACTTATTCCCGAGTGTTATATGTTTGTTGGAACCAAGGAGTTTCCAACATAAGGGGTTTTTTTTTTTTCTAATTTTATTTTGTGTTTTTCTCTGTATTCTTAGGAAATTATAGATATTCAAGAAAAACTCAATTTAAGAACTGATTCTAGAAATTATTGATACATCCTGCTCGGGTGAAGTATTCAAGTAATCCAAGAATTGGGATGCAAAAGCTTGAATTTGAAAGTCAGTCCAAAGTACACCGTGTACACATTAATTAGTAATATGCCTAGCCCTTGACTTTATTTTAGTTGTATGGTGCAGGACACATGAGGTTTGGAACTCTTGAATTGCTCATGGGAGTCCACTCGTTAAAGGGCCCTCTTAGTATACAGCTTTTTATTTTATTTTTCTTTCTTTTTCAGCAAGGTCAAATTTTTTTGTACATGAAAGATAGCAATCAGCGGGTGCACAGTGGATTTGTTACAAGTGGTCCAACTTGCTTAATCTTCAATTATTTTGATCAATTTAATTTATGTTCATTAGTAATATCTTATACCTAACTGAGCATATATTGAAAAATTATGGAACTACCTTGAAAATGAAACTTATAGTTAATATATAAAATACATATTTCAGGCAAGTAAATATTCTCTTTTGACGGGGTTTGAGAGAGCATAGTATAATTGGTAGAAGAGCTAATCCAATACCTTGCTAATAAAGAAAAATAATTTAATTGATAATATAATTTACATATTATATATATAATATATGAATACTAATAAAATATTAACATGTATAAAACTTATGTATGGTTATTTACATGTGAAGGTTTTATAGATGTCCTTAACAAACTTAGAGAATTTTCAAGGCTTTGATTTTTGATATATCATTTAAAGTGTGAATTGTACAGGAATTCGGTTGCTTGAGCCATTAATGGCACGTATTATTATTTCACCTAGAAAAGCTGTACAAATTATTGGAGTCTGATACAAGGTCGGACAAGTAGTAGTTCAAAAGTATTAAAATTGTTCTGGGAAAGAGACATTGATCAAATATACACGGCAGTCCCATTTAGCATCATCTAGCAAAATGTGCTGACACTTGTTTTTGGTCAAATTGGTCCAATTGAAGGGCGAAAAAAATTTATTGGTACTAACCTAACATATCTTCTGATGAGTAATTCCAAAGTATTAGGGATATCTAAACACGTATTAATATTAATGAATTCATATTTTTAGATATTATAACTTTATTAGTACTTATTATTTATGACTTCCCAAACCACATGACATACATATTAGAATGTCATTAAACTATTTCTCCAAATTAAAACTATATATATATATATATCAATTATGTTTTTAGGTAACAAAATTTTATTGGTGTTTACAGGTCACTCAATCAAATGATATATTAATACCATTGAAACATTTCTCACACACACATATATATAAATATATTTATATATATGAATGTACGTATATATGTAGCGTAGAATCCATGAGCAGGAGATGGAAAAGAAAATTTTTTAGCCTTCTGGAAATGTTAAATGCCGGTAATGAAACAGATAGAGGCAATTAGGTGGTAGCTGAACTAAAATGAGTGTATATTTAATCAGAGAAAAGAAGAAAAGGAACTAAAAAACAAAAGTCACGTTGACCTCAACCATTTAGATAATTAGGGTAAAAGACCCTGGTACGAGAAGGAAAAATGAGGTCATGTCTGGTCCTATCCCTCATGTCAATTCACACTATTATTACAAACCTTCTTCTTCTGTTTTTTATTTTATCTTTCAAAAGAGAAATTATGAGAGCATTACCCGTGTTGTTTGCTCTCTTGTAAATAAGAGGGTTGTGTTTTAATTTGACAAATATAAAATCTAAGTGTTTGTGTTTCATCAATCGTCACTGTTTGTTAATATCAACAAAGAACACCAGGCACCTTATGATTGGTAGATAATAATTAATTTAATAAAATAATATTAATAAATATGTTTAATTATATAATATAATAATAAATAGAAAATGGAACAAAACATAAATAAGGAAAAGTAGAAAGATAGAAAATATTGAAAATAATAAAAGGTTTAAATCTGTCTATCAATTTTGCAACCACCCCATGGTCTTGGGGTGGCTAAAGAATGGCCTCAAAAGTTGGAACTCGATTTTTTTTTTTCCTATTTCTATTTCCCATATTTTTATTATATTATTTTCTAGTAGTTATATCTAGTAATATTGTTAAACTAATTAGTATGGAGTATTGAGAAGTCAGCACATATCTTTAATTATTATTGAAAACATAGGTCATTGGTTTACAAAGACGTAAAAATTCAGGTCTTGTAATTTCCCTTTTTAAAATTGATAATAAATCTAATAAACTATTTATTAAATGCAAATAGATTTTGAAATTTTGAAAGAGTAACTTCACCTCTCTAGTCTAATGTAGTTGAAAATGTACGCATATATGATCTTACTTTCCCATAACCTTTTAAGAATATAAATACATGCTTTAACCATTGCTAAAAGTCTCAAACAAGCATGATCTATTTATAACCTTTTTGGTAATAGCAACTTGATAGATGTTTGCATATTTTGAAAAATGATGGGAAGGGGAAGTAATACTATGAAAGTTTAGAAAATTTATACTTGCACATATGACCAATAATTTAGAATATGCATTTGTAATAATCTTTTTTTATTCAGTTTCTATATATGTCAGCTTCCAGTAATGTGATCTTAAGCTATATCCGCTGTGTGAGTGTGTATATATATATATTTTTTTTTTTTTTTCCTTTTTCGTTTTGTGGGCTATATTACATGGAAGCCTACTAATCATAATCTAGCTAGGGACTGTCATTAAAGTGGAAGAATCAGGTTAATTATATATATATATATATACGTGATTAATGACTTTGCAATTTTTTTTTTTTTTTCACAATATCACTTTGCATTTGATTCATGGAATTTGATCATCATATGAGAGACAAAGTTTATAAAAGAGCTTAAATTAAACTGTGCTCAGGTCGAGGAAATTACTCAATCTATGTCTGCTTTTTCATGTGCCATCATATACCATGATAGCCGTGGGGCGGATACCTAACGGATTTTACATTACCACCATTACTCGTGGTAGTAGATGTCACAATTAGAGTTTATCCACGAAGTTCATGTTGCCACATCGAAACGCTTCGATAGTGTAACAAATTTTTATCTTAAAGAATATGACATAAAACATTTTCATCCCAAAAAAAAAAAAAAAACAAAAGAAAATTGTTTAAAACTCCAAATAATGTAAAAATAAGAAGAGAATACACAGTGACTATAAAGAGAGATAACTCTACTATTATTGTTTCCCTACATGGACGGGGTAGATCTTTTTCCAGAGACCATCCCTGCCATTAATCACTTTAGGGTATCCTCCGAACTAGAAAAGGAAAATATGTGTGTATATACAAGCATAGCGTTTAGACTTTTTGAATTTGGGCCCACTTCCATTCAATGAAGAATTTAAAGCGGTTGAAGGCAATTCAACTACACCTAGCCCTAGTTGGTGATCTCATTAACTACACTTCACCAACCTAGCATTCAATCTATAAATCTAAAACATGACCATCACTCCCCTTATAATCTTAACCAAAGCGAAAAAAAAAAAAAAAAACAAACAAACAAACAAACTACATTTTCACATACTAACTCAATCCTCAAACATCATGGCTAGTGAACAACATCTTCTATCAACCGAAATCGTCAATCGGGGTATCAAGTCGTCCGGGCCAAATGCCGGTTCGATGACATTCTCAGTTCGGGTTAGGAGACAGTTGCCCGATTTTGTCCAATCGGTCAATTTGAAGTATGTGAAATTGGGGTATCGTTATTTGATCAATCATGGGATATACTTGGTCACCATACCATTGCTGGTGTTGGTCTTTAGTGCTGAAGTGGGGAGTCTTAGTAAAGAGGAATTGTGGAAAAAAGTTTGGGAAGATGCAAGATATGATCTTGCAACTGTTCTGTCATATTTTGGTGTGTTCGTGTTCACCCTCTCGGTTTATTTCATGTCCCGGCCTCGCTCGGTTTACTTGATCGATTTCGCGTGCTATCGCCCTAATGATGACCTCAAGGTATAAATTTCTTTCTTGGACTCTGCTTTTTTTAAATTATTTCTCAGTAACAAACATAAAATATGAGCTTGTTTTACAGCAAAAGTCATTAAGCGGTTGTTTGTTTTGGATGATCTGTTTTACTTATTTTCGAATAATTTCTTCTCTAGTTAATTACGACAAATGATGGTTGAAATGTTGGTTTTTATATGGTTTGATATATAATGTCGGTATAATAATCAAGGATCGTTAGCATGGATAAGTTAAGACGTTAAAGTACGACTAAATAATATATCAGCTATGCGTCTTTTTTTTTTATGATAAATATTTTAAAATTAAATAACTTCAAAGTTAAAGGTTATAATATAGTTGTCGTATTAATGGGTTTAGATAGATTTAATTGTTGAAGCATATGATAGTAGGGAGTAGAGACTATGAGATAGCTTAATGTTGTTTTGATTTGATTAGTTAAGCACTTAAGGATATAATATATAGTAAGCTAAGGTGACAGAAGACGCGATAATATATAATATATATATGTGTGTGTATGTACATAGTTATTTGAACAGAAGGATAATGAGAGTTTTTAATTTATACTTATTTTTCAGCATTACTTTATGATTTTAGGCTGAAGACTTTTGATTTTCTACATAAGAATCGTTTTAATTTTTAATAATTTATACAATTTTCTGTATTTGGAATATTTGTTAATATATTACACGATAAACACTAAATTTTTATAATATTAATAAACCAAGTCAAAGATGAACCATTTTCTTTTTTCACTATGTAATATTGCTTTTAGCAATCCATTTAATACCATAAGAATACCTTTTCTACGAAAATTAAGCAGTTTACGAGGATAAGCATCAGGTCAAGATGCTAGATTTTGCTTGAAAATGAAACTTTTTTTTTTTTTTAACGAAAACCATGGAGCGATGTTAATATAATAATGGTCAAGAAGCTTAGGCATCGATTAGACACTGAAAAGGATGTATGTAATATGACAATTGGATGGATTTCCACATGAATAAAACCGTACTTTACAAATGGATAACGTTGAAATAGCTTTTTTTTTTCTTTTTTTTTTTTATTTTTGTTTAGTGTTAAAACTGAAAAAATATAACATACAATCACACACTGGGCCTTTAGTTTGGTGACTTAGTAATATAAATTATAAATAAAAGTTTGAGAAGTGGGTACATGGTATATGTAGAGGTGCACATCGGGTTGCTTCAACTCTCAACTGTCAATTCATAGGTCGGTGATTTATTGAACTAGGCCCGACCCTTATGGATATGAGCTTAGGTTAATTTATGTGAACCAGCGATTCAAGAAGACTCTTGAACCGTATCTTTTTTTTTTTTCAAATTTAATTTTCCACATTTTATCAATTACTATTAATAATTTTCATTTACTCACATATTTCTTTTTTTTTTCTCCCAAATAATTGTAATATTTTATATAAATATATAGTGATACGTAAATAATTCACATTTACTTTTGGTTCAAATTTTTTTTTCTTCCAAAATAAATGATTTAGACTACATGAGCACAATAGTATATATTTTATTTTATTCTTTATTTTAAAAAAAATTGAAATTCAAGCAAACTTAAACCGACGATCAAACCATCTATTTAACTAGTAGGTCAACCTATCGGTTCAAGGTCCCATTAGGTCAATAGTTTTTTGAGGCTGAATCGCTAAGGTTCTTAGGGTTCGATGATTTATCAACTGGATCGGGCTAAGCCCTATCTCGGCCAAGCTGATGACTGGTTTATAATTCAAAACCGATCCTTATACAAATTTAGATATATGACTGCCAGTTATTTAGAGAAGTAAAGTATTAGAGTTATAGGATGTTATCTTAGGAAATTATACTTGTAGAGTCAGAGTTAAGACATGAAAAATTGATCCTAAGCTTAGCTAGATCATAAATTTAAACTTCACACTCTATCTAAGTTTGGAATTTTCAGCTTGAAGTTGACTTGAGTTAATACTTGAAAAACTCAAATTTGACTCGATCAAACTCATTTAAACTTATTTTAGATTGAAAATTTTTATTCTTCTTTTAGTTAGAATGATATTGAAACCCAAACTTGATGAACTCACTTTACACTTGAGCTTGATTCAAGCTAAGATTGATCTTGTAAGATTGTTGAGCTAAATATTATGAAGTTTAAATACAAAATAAGTAGTACCTCAAACTTGTCCTAACTGCAATTGAATTGAATTTGAATTCTCTCTATCTCTAACATGATATTTGAGGATTTATTTGGGTTTGATTCAAAGTAAATTAGGATCTATAGTGTTAAACAAGAATTTTTATTTTTTGTTTTTTATTTTGGCTGTAGACGGTAGTTCATACATAATAAGTATACAAATAAAAATTATTTCTAGTTTTCATATGTTTTGCGTGAAAAGTTTATGTTTAAATTAAACAGTTTATCCAATTTTCCATTTTTATTTATAAAAATTTTTATTATAGGTAACAAAAGAGCAATTCATAGAGCATGCAAGAAAATCCAACAAGTTCGACGAAGCAACCATCGCGTTTCAGCAGCGCCTCCTCCAAACCTCCGGCATCGGCGACGAAACCTACATCCCGAAACCGCTTCTCGCCGGCGAAAATTGCTCCACAATGAAAGAAGGCCGTGCCGAGGCCTCCATGGTCATGTTTGGTGCCCTAGATGAACTCTTTGAAAAGACAAGAGTCCGCCCTAAAGACGTTGGTGTCCTTGTGGTTAATTGTAGCATATTCAACCCTACTCCATCTCTCTCTGCCATGATCATCAACCACTATAAGATGAGAGGTAACCATAATTACGGTTATGTCATTAATTAAAACTAGTAAATACTCCAAGAATTTTATATATGTCGAAGGTTATTATGTTCAATTTCAATTTCCTTTTTTTTTTTTTCATTTTGAGTATTTTTTATTTTTTAATTTCCATTGCATGTGACAGGTAACATTTTGAGTTACAACCTTGGTGGTATGGGATGTAGTGCTGGGATCATTGCCGTGGATTTGGCAAGGGACATGCTTCAAGCAAACCCTAACAACTATGCAGTGGTTGTGAGCACCGAGATGGTTGGATATAATTGGTACCAGGGCACTGAGCGCTCCATGATCATACCAAATTGCTTCTTTCGGATGGGCTGCTCCGCTGTGTTGCTGTCCAACCGCCGTCGCGACTACCACCGCGCCAAGTACCGCCTTGAGCATATTGTCCGTACTCACAAGGGCGCGGATGACCGCAGTTTCAGGTTCGTCCTTCAGGTTTTGACAACCTAAGTTGCTCGTTATATAATTTAATAGTTACTTACCTTTGACACAACAAAAGGTTTTTGACACTAAAGTTCTCGATGAATTTTTTGATTCAGTTCTAACCGAATTAAGAAATTTCATATTTCAAAGCGTTGTACTTCGTCTAGTGGAAAATTATAACATCCAAATTATTTTCTCAACGAGGATGAAATCAAACCTACTCCTTTTCCATGGAAATAATCAAATGGGAGGGACGGAGCCTCTACCCGGCTATGGCACTCCTAAATATTGAAAATTTGGAAGAATGACCTTTGAAAAGAATAGAAAATACGTATATATTCAATTGTTATGCTCCTTCCACATGCAATCTGTCCTACCTGAGGTAAGATCTTGGATCTTGTCTTCTATGCTTAATCTTCACCCCCAACACCAGAATTCCCATAAGATGATTTGTTTTCTTTCTTTTATTTAAAAAGGAAAAATGAAAAATGAAAGAATCCCCATATATACAGCTTTCAGTAGTTAAGAAACCCATAAGTTCTCTCTCATTTTGCTATTTAATATTTGCTACTAAACTCAGTTGGAAATATCATAGTAGTTTAAACGTTTTTGGAACTATTACATATATTACATCTGTTATGCGAGAAGAGGAATCAAACGCAATTCATCACATTAAATCATTATCCCTATCACACTAAGAGTCCCAGTCATACTAATCAATTTGATTAATATAAAATCAGTGACATGACTACAGAGCAGCTATTCTCTAATTACACAATTAATAGGGTCATGTAATTTAAAAAAAAAAAATTATTTCTTTCTTTTTTTTATTTTCTTGGCTATGGGTTCATGTAATTAAATTTGAGGGTGACATTTTCTACTAATAATTTCTTTGGCGGGTGTTTGACTGACTAGGAAAATAAAACAGGTAACATCACAGTGAACTTTGAAATTTTCAACAAGTGAGGCAGGGAAGCCATCTAATTTTTGCCTTTTTCTTTTTGTTATAATCTTACATCTCCCAAAAGCCAAACAGGCCCTATAAATGGAAATAGCACAGATTTCGGCTTTTGATTTTCTTGTATTAATAACTACTACTTTCCTTACTATCACTGTTCACATGTTGCTATTGGCTATTAAAGAAACCTAAGTTTTTTCGTGTGGACCCGCTGGCAAACCTAATTAGTATCTTCTTCCATGGTTGGCAATTAAAGTTTCAGAGTAAGCAAAGCAAAGTAGTTACGGAACTTCTTCTATGTACCTTTTTTTTCCCCTCCTTTTCCTGAATATATTGATGAGCCCCGCAACCACCCTGAATGGTAATTTCTTCATTTTTTTTTAGTATTTTTTTATAGATTTCTAATGACTATTTTACGGATTTCACAATTTATATATTTTTCTTAATATTTATCTGTACTTCCGTGATTATATTTGGCATGCAAAATATGTGCCACATGGCACCAAATCAATTATTGCATGTTTGTTTCTACATAGAAGATATGAGTTGGCAATTTTAGGGGGTCCTTTGAAAAAAGAAATTACATTTTTTAAAGAAGTAATTACACGTATTGGCACATGATTTTTTCAAAAGTCTAGGTGAAAGAGCAAAGTTTCTAAAAAGTGATTTTGAGCAGTAATGATGGTATGAAAACTTACGAATAAATATTATATTTTAACAAAATTAATGTTTGTTTTTGTTCTACTCAATTGACTTTTTGTCAAAATAGGACATATACTAAAAAAAAAAAAACCAAGTAATCCGCTAGATTTGGCCACTGTTTGTATTTTATAGAACAACTTCGTCCAACTTGCTCTAATTTGGAATTTTTTTTTTTTTTTTTTTTTTTTTTGCTATCAATTAATTTGTACCAACAGGTGCATTTACCAAGAGGAAGATGCACAAAGATTCAAGGGACTAAGAGTCAGCAAGGACTTAATGGAAATAGGAGGTGAAGCTCTCAAGACCAACATCACCACTTTGGGTCCATTGGTGCTACCCTTCTCAGAACAAGTTATCTTCTTTGCGACCCTGGTCTGGAGGCACCTATTCGGTGGAGATGCTTCGCAACCCGTCCCTAAGAAGCCGTATATTCCTGACTACAAGCTTGCATTTGAACACTTCTGTGTTCATGCTGCCAGCAAGACCGTGCTGGATGAGTTGCAAAGGAACCTGGAGCTGAGTGACAGGAATATCGAAGCCTCAAGAATGACCCTGCATCGATTCGGCAACACGTCTAGCAGCAGTATATGGTATGAGTTGGCTTATTTGGAAGCTAAGGAGAGGGTCAAGAGGGGAGACAGGGTTTGGCAGATTGCATTTGGGTCGGGATTTAAGTGCAACAGTGTCGTCTGGAGGTCTATGCGGCGCATCAGGAAGCCGGCTAGAAACCCGTGGCTCGACTGCGTCGACAGACACCCTGTATCTCCCTAAGCTAGAAGCTTGGCTTTAGGAAAATTGGGATGGCAGTGTGTCTCATACTCCTCTGTTTTAGTATCTGTGTTTCTTAAAAGACATTTAGTGGCTATCTTTCTGCATTCTGGTTGGACATCTCGTCTAGTTTTTCCATGAAAAGTCTCATGGGATATATGTGTAAGGCGAAACCAAAAACATAGGGACAAATGTTGATCTAATAGATTATGTTCTGGAAGTTTCATGGTTTCCGTATACATTTTCAGTTAAAGACATGGTGGTGAGAGGCTATACAAGTATCGACTTTATAGTAAATGCATAGACTTCATAAAAAATTGGAAATGATTATTCCTAGCAAGATAAACATATTTATCACCAAAAAGAAATAAAGTTGTGTTCACATACATAATGAATTTGGATCCCTTGACAAGTAAAAGATTTACTATGCAAGTGCATCTTGGTACAAGTGTTGAAGTCCACACTTTTTATTGCCACTAGTTAAGTCAGCCAAAAAGGAAATAAACCATGTGTCTTCATCCTCATTAACAACACCTAAAATACAAAAACCACTTTCTCATTATGAAACCAATTAAGAAAGGTTATTAGTGCATATAGGTAACTATCAATAAAGTGCTCTTAATGGTTATCCAATCAACAGAACGTTCATTGACGACGATTCTTCCTTTTAATTCTTCCTTAAATATAATGCCGATGAATACATTCAAAGCCACAGAGATTGATATCCGATGCCTAATTAAACAACCCATATCAATAAATAGCTTTAGTCGCGCTCTTACAGGCTTTATTAGATATGTTAATGTTAATTTTAAAGTTGGGTCTATCTATGACACCATCACTTTTCATGTGATTGATATACTCATGCAATATCACTTGCTTATGAGTAGAAAGTAACTGTACGATCACAATGTAGTTCATTCGACGTTACATCAATGCATCAAATGACACTAGAATGCAAAAGATGTGTTTATCCTAACTACAAAGAATCTTTTTGAGTAACATGAATCATATTTTACAAAGTCAAGATTCTTCGATGATTCTATAGAGGATAGAGAAACAGCTATAGCCAAACCGTCCAGTGTTCCCTTACCTACATGGGAGAAAACTTAAGAAGACCAACAAAAGAAGAAAAGAATGCGTAGATATCGTAGGGAGAGGAAGAAGAATAAGCAATCTAATAAAATTAAAAGTTTCATCAAAGAGAAAGGAAAGTGTGTATACCGCTTATAACGGTTCGAGAGATCTGAAGAAGTGTTCCTCTTTAGATCCTACACTAATGTAATAAGTTCAACCTACCCCCACAACAATTACAGGATCAAATGAAGCTTTAAGTTGAGGAAATAGAAGAATTAGACCCAACGTGATCAGGAGAATCACGATGGTCAACCTTCATCAATAAGAGTCTCCAGTAGGAAATAAAAGTTCATAATACCAAGTTGTTGAAAGAATACAGGAACGTGTTTGCATGGACTTACGAAGAGATGCCTAGATTATATCCCAACCTTATAATGTGTAGACCGAATATTGCTCTAGAGGCTACACTTATAAAGTAAGTACAAAGAGTTTTCCATCCTGAGATTGAAGTGCAAATCAAGGAGGTAGAGAAACTATTAAGAGCCAATTTTATAAGACTAATTGAACATCATACTTGGCTCGCTAATATTGTTCCCATAAGAAAGAAGAACGGACAAATAAGAGTATATGTAGATTTTCGAGATCTAAACAAGGCTTATCCTAAAGATAATTTTCCTTTACCTAATGTTGATAATTTGATAAATGCAACTAGACGTCATGAGCTATTTTCATTTATGGATGGCTTTAAAGGATATAATCAAATTAAGATGATGATAAGAGATGCAAAGAGTATAGCTTTTCATACACCAGTTGGAAACTCTTATTATACCGTTATGCCATTTGGACTTAAAAATGCGAGCGCCACATATCAGAGAGCAATGATCGCTCTATTTCATGACATGATGCATGATTTTATAGAGGATTATGTTGATAACAAAGTCATCAAGTCTAGACAGGCAACCGATCATCTAGTTCATTTGTAAAGGGTTTTTGAACGATATTGGCTATATAAGTTTCTTATGAACCCTCTCAAGTGTGCCTTTGGAGTATCTTCAGAAAAGTCCTTAAAGTTTATCATCCATCAAAAGAAAATTGATGTCAACCCTACAAAAGTGTAAGCTATAACATTAATACCATCTCCCACTACCCTAAAGGAACTAAAAACCTTTATGAGAAAGATCTCATATATCAGAAGGTTTATACATGCACTTGTAGAAATTTCATATCCATTGCATCAACTTTTGAAAAAAGAAATCTCATTCGAATGGGATCAAACCCATGAGGAAGCGATTTGGAAGATTAAGACAATCATGATTTCCCTACAGACTATGACTATACTTATCAAAGGAAAGCCTTTGGTCTTATATCTTACTTCTACCGACAGATCTGTTGAAGCTTTATTTGTGCAAGATACTATTTGAGTTGATCCCTTAAAGGGAGCAAGGTCAATTACCCAGCTTGTGAGAAGCATTGTCTTTCGCTAGTATTTGCCATGTAGAAACTACAACACTACTTTCTTGTACATGGGATCCATCTAGTGACTCGATCCAATTCAATAAAGTACTTATTATCTCGACCAACTTTGTTAGGACGAGTAGCAAAATGGTTACTTCTTCTTGGAGAGTTTGATATTCTGGTACAATCCCTTAAAGCTGTTAAGTCACAAGCTTTAGCTAATCTCTTAGCAGATTTCCCAAACATGCAAGAGGGATCGAGTGCAGATATTATACCAATTGAGTTCCATGAAGATTCTTTGATGGTCAAAACGGAAAGAGAATGAATATTTTAATTTGATGGCTCAACGGAAAATTAGTAAGGTTGTTAATTGCTAGAGAATTAGTAGAATCGAAATGTAAAAATATAAATTTCTATAAACTATATAAAATAGCTTTAAAAAACTATGGAGAATTTTATAATAGTTATTCAAAATTTGAAATACATAATAGATATACAAAAATGAAGAGATTAAGTTCTTTTTTTCATAAAAAAATTCTTAATAATATATAATTAAACATATACAAAAAAAAAGAACAAATAAAGTCAAAACTAAAATTTTTTTCATTATTTTCTTTTGAAAAAAAAAATAATAAACTAAAGAGAATTAAATATTTCAACTCATTTCAAATTATTAATGATATAAACTGAATTATATAATTTTTCTTCTAATTTTAGCTATTAAAGCTAAAACTTAAGTGAAGGATATAAATATAAAATAAGAAATTAAGAGAGAGAAAAAGAGAAAAATAAAATAAAATAGGATAGGAAAGATGATAAAATATCCTGATAGTTAATGGCTTGTGCTTAGTTGCATTTTTTTTTATTTTTTAGCCCATTTAACTTAGATATGTAGAATTGATAAACTCGATCAAAAACGTAAGTTTCTATATAAACAAGAATTTATATGCAAATTAAATCGAAAAGACTTCTTAAAATCGTAAACTCATAAAATCGCATGAATAGAATCACGATTTTGATAACTATGGAAATCAGGGTTAGGGAGGAAGAATTGTATTAACATCACTTAAGGGCTAGGAAGTACCACTAGCATTTAAGCTTCATTTTCGATGCACTAATAACAAACCTGAGTACAAAGCATTGTTACTTGGTTTATTGTCGACACAAGAAGTCGAAACACATAATTTTTGTATTCAAGGCGACTCAAACTTGTAAAGCGCAAGGTCAGGAAATATCTTATGCATAAGGGCGAACTTTACGAGATATCATTCATGGGGAAACCCTTTAAATGCATTGCTCCTCTTGAAACAGAAAAAATTTTAGTCGAAGTACATGCTAGAGAATGTAGAGAACATCAAGGAGGAAAAAAGTTGTATTATTATTTACTTGATAAAGGGTATTATTGGTTTATCATATGAAATTCCTTTTTGCAAAAGTTAATGCAACAAATATAAAATTTCTACAAGTGCAAATATAAACCTTCTAATGTACAATACTTTTTCCATAAAGGTTTTTAGCTCATTTAAGGTGGTAGGAGATGTCATTGATGTTATAGATTACACTTTTATAGGGTAGACATTAATTCCTTTTTAATAAATAATAAATCCTAAGAACTTCCTTGAAAACACTTTAAAGACATACTTGAGAGGGTTCATATGAAGCTTATACAACCAACATTGTTCAAAGACCTTTTGCAAATGAACCAAATCATCAGTTTCCTATCTAGACTTGATGACTATATCATCAACATAATCCTCCATACAATCATGTATCATGTCATGAAATAGCGTGGTAATTGCTTTCTAATATGTGGCGCCTGCATTCTTAAGTCCAAATGACATGGCAGTGTAATAAAAGCTTCTAATTGGTATACGAAAAACTGTATACACTACATCTCCTGCATCTCCTATCACCATCTTAATTTGATTATATCCACTAAAACCATCCATAAATGAAAATAGCTCATGACCTACGGTTGCATCAATCAAAGTATCAATATTAGGTAAAGGAAAATCATTCTTAGGGTAAGCCTTGTTTAGATCCCGGAAATCCACACATATTCTTATCTGTCCATTCTCCTTTCATATAAGAACAATATTAGTGAGTCAAGTAAGATGTTCGATTAGACTTATGAAACCAACTCGTAACAGTTTCTCTACCTCCTGCTTGATTTGCACTTCAATCTCAGGACGGAAAACTCTTTATATTTATTTTATAGGCATAGCCCCAGAAGCAATATTCAGTTTATGCGCTATGAGGCTAAGATATAATCCAAGCATCTTTTCATAAGTCCATACAAACACGTCCTTGTATTCTTTTGGCAACTCAATAATATGAACCTTTATTTCTTGCAAGAGACTCTTACTGATGAAGATTAGTCATCGCGATTCTCTTAATCACACTAGGTTCAATTCTTCTATTTCCTTGACATGAGTCGTCATTTAATCTTGTAATTATTGTAGGGCAAGCTAAACTTCTTGCATTAGTGTAGGATTTGAAGAGGATAGGCACACTTCCTCAAATCTCTCAAACCGTCATAAGCGAAACATACGCTTTCCATCATTTCTTATAAAACTTTCAATTTTATTAGATTCCTTATTCCGCTTCCTCCCTCCACAACATCCATGCATCCTTTTCTTCTTTTGTTGGTCCTCTTGAGCTTCTTCCCATATAAGTAAGGGAATACTAGACAACTTAGCTATAGTTGTTTCCCTATCCTCAGCAAACTCATCGAAGAATCTTGACTCAGTAAAATATGGTTCATCTTGTTCAAAAGGATTCTTTGTAACTGAGATAAACACATATTTCCAATTCCAGTATCCATTGATGCACTAATGTAACGTCGAAGATATTAAATTGTGATCATATAGCCAATTTCTACCCATAAGCAAGTGACATTGCACCAACACATTAATCACATGTAAAGTGGTAGTGCCATGATAGGCCCAACTTTAAGATCAACATTAACATACCTAACAGAGTCTACAAGGGCACAACTAAAGCCATTTATCAATATGGGTTGTTTAATTAAGCATCAGATATCAATCCCCATGACTTTGAATGTATTCATCGACATTATATTCAAGGAAGAATCGTTATTAATGAACATTCTCTTAACTGGATAATCATTAAGAACACCTTCCATATGTAATGGACGGTTATGGTTAAAACTTTTTACATACATATCTGCTTCGGTGAATAAGATGGCATTTTTATGCACCTTAGCCATTCTTTTTACGGGTTGCACTGTGCTACTCTCCGCATATTGACCTTCAGAGATCTACATAAGTACAACCGCTGCTGCAGCCTGGCGTTTTCATCAAAATCAACTAGTTAAAAAAGCTTCTAAAGTTCGCAATCTTCAATAATGCTATAACAAGAGGTGGATACTCATCGTCATGAGTTTCCATTGATTTTTCCTTACTCTTAAAAAGCTATATGTCAACCATTTCAATCTGAGCGAGAAGTAGATTATTTCTAATATCATTGTTGTCTATAATTAACTCTCTACGTGCAACCCGTTCGTCGAATATCCTCGTTAAAGTAAAACAATCTTTAGTTGAATGACCAACACTCCGATGAAATCTACTATACTTAAGATAGCTTTTCTCTTCATTTATAAGGAGACATTCAACCCTTGAGAGTTTAAGATTTCCATCACGCAACCGTTGATCTAGCATTTGAATGACCAATATAGATAAAGTACGCTTATTAAACCTTTTAACTTCATTCATTTGTCAAGCCATTGAATTATTGGTCCTTTATGCATTCTCAACTAATGCAACAAAAGAAGCCAATGACAGATTCTCAAGATAAACCATGTATTCGAGGAATATCTTTTGAATACAAATCTTAATTAGCTCTCTCTCATCACAAACATCTTATATATCTAAAGAGTATTCTTTGAATCGCTCAATATAATCCATGAGATCGTCCTTGAATCTCTAACGAACTCTTTCCATGTCATTAAGAGTTACCTTTTCTTTAGTAGAGAAGAATTTTTCTAGAAACATCCTGCACATTTCACCCTATGAATTAACCAATCCTAGAGGAAGGTTAACATACTAAGTATAGGCTTTTTCTGTAAGGGATTTTGAGAATTCTTTCAACTTTAGATCATCATCTAAACCATAAACTTTTAGAGTCTCAATAAATTTCAACAAATGTTCCTTAATTCTCCCCTTCTTTCCATTAAACAACATGAACTTCAAACTCACATAGTTCTTTAGGTATAGCTTGATAGCGATGCGTGAATAGTATAGAAGCTTCAATTGTAGCACAACTAATGTAGATTTTACCTATATTTTCTCTCAAGTACACATCTAAATCCTCCTTAGTCACAAATGAATCCCTTTAAGTAGATGCTTTTGTCCTTATTGGGATCACAGGAGTAAGGTTGGTGAAGCTCACAAGAATAGAATTACTAAAGCCGAATTCATAAGGGTAAAGTGCACAAATTCAACAATTGTAACACATAGAGTTACATACGAAAATGATGAACCTCTCATCTAAGTTCCTTGATTTATAAGCTCGAATAGAGTATGCTGCGTAGGTACAGGTTCCATTACAAGAGGCCATTCCTTAACTTTAGGGGGCGTCTTACTTACCAGTATTTAAGGGATTAAGTGGCTAAGAAGACTATGTAACATATTGTTACATCACATTGGAAGAACCCACAGTAGTTGTCTTTTATTGCGCAATAGCAAAAGTAGCCAAAACAAGCGCATACTGGGCAAATATCACTCGAAGCTCATTCAGATTCTGATTAGTTTGTCTCAGCTCTTACGCTAGTTGCACATTATCAAGAACAACTTCTTAAGTATCATCTCCTTGGTTTGTACCTCCCATTTGAGGTGAATTTTAATTGTTAGTAACAATAATACCATCTTACTCTTGATCATTACTATCTATAGGATCAACAGGTCTTCTTTGCAGAGGTAACAAGACGTGAGTAACAAATCTTTCCCACCCCAATGGAATCGCTAAAAGATATGTGGGTGGGTTCAAATTGTAAAGATCACTGCGTACTACATATTGAACTACACTATATGTAACTAAGGAAATTACTTAATTTACACATATAGGATGATCAAGTGAGTTAGAATAGAGAAGAAAAATAAGCAATCTCAGTTGACTTTAATATATCAAGTGATAAATGGAAGAGCATGATGGCGTTAAACTCCACAATAAATGAAGAATAGGATAGTGTTCTTGGAATATTTAAATGTTTAATCTTTGAGACAAGATTTCAGCAAAATAACAGCACTTATCAAAATTTTTCTCCTATCCAAATAAAAAAGTAAAAGAGATATTTATAGGAGATGGTAAATGAATTTGGTTCGTTAAATCATAACATTGATCAATGGCTAAAATTGAAATCTATTATAAATATATCTCAAAGAGACTATTTTCATGAGTTTAGCCTCAAATAAAGGGTTCTATATTTTATTAATATAAGCCAGATTAAGAAAGGTTATAGTTTTATCCAAATTAGGATACATCAATATGCAAAGTTCTACATATGGAGCAATTTTCGCTTAACATTCGCATTCAACAATGCTATACATAAGTATTATTTATGTTCAGAGTTATTATGTAGAATAAAATGCCACCTTTACAACAAATGATTCTACATATTAGCATATTTAGCTTAAGATCTACTACCTTCACTCTTCAAATTGTCTGAACCAATCGCTTATAGTTCTAGCAAGAACTGTAGTCTCGTTTAAAGAAAGAGTTTTGAGCCCCTGAGCGATGGCATCTACTGGAGTGTATATATAACCTGCTTGCCATCTTGGTTCCTGATCACCATATTAGAAGTTAAGGTAATCGAACAAGAGCTTTTTCAACTCTTGAAGTGAAGAAGGGTTCATCATGAGAGGAGACAAGGATATCAAACAATAATAATTGTAAAATCAAAAGGCCTAATTCCAATTCTAAGAATTCCTATGTTGGATTTGCAAAGGTGCCAAGCCTAGTATGTATGATATACAAAATGGAGACACTAAGGTAGGTCTTGAATAGAAGCACTTGATGGATGTCTTATTCAATGGTATGTAGTAGTTCAGAGAAGAAATGTTAAAAGGTTGAAAGAGCTTGTCAAAGACAAAATTTCTCAAACCCTGATTTCATTAAAGAAGATAAGCAAGCTTGCCCTATTTGCAAACATGACATGTCAATGTGACTTGCAAAATGACATGATAAAGCATTGAAATCTTGCTATTTACATCTACAGTAGATCTCAACAGATGATAATGTGATGGAGATTGTTCAACCTTATGGATTAGACAATAAATACTTAGGTGGCTGTAAGATATAGAGACACATAATGAACTGTCAATGATGGAAGCATGGAAGCAGATTAGGTTACCTGTATGCATGGTGTAATGTGGTTACCACTCAATTGGACCTTTTCTAATGTCCCTCCAATAGATTCCACCCTAGGCTTCAATGTTTCTTCAAGTAGATCCGTCTCATCAATAGCATCAAAGTTAAACTTCACCTGCATGTTTAATAGAAGTTTCCCACCATCACAATTACTCTAAAAGTTTTCACACAACAACCACCAATCCTAATGGAAACATGATGTCACATACCAGTAATGTGTGAGGAACATTATATGAGTTTTTGAAATAATCACGATTCTCAGAAGGGGTTGGCTTGAACTCTGAAATCCCTTCAGTAACCTAATTGAAAAAACAACAGTTTATCGTATAAGCTAATATTTTTCAAAAAGAGATTCAAAGCATATTTTCACATCATCTTTTCTATAGAAATCATCCATTGCAAGACAAAGTGCAAGTTATATATAGTAAGTTTTGCCCACTTTGCCTATAGTAATCAACTACTTGATTCCATACCATTTATCCAAATTTGCATCTTCCATTACGGCAAATTAATATTTTGAGCATCTCAAAAAGTATAATAACAATAAAAAATTTACATTCACCCAAAAATTGAGATCTACCTGATTCAATACGGAAGGTAACTGATCAACAAACTTCGTCAAAGATACAAGAGCTTCCTGATCATACTCCGCTATCATTGTCCCAACCATATCAAGTAGCATTTTCAATGCATCTCCTAATGTAAGTATTAATGCCAAATAAGTAAGGTCTACTCAAACTAGAAACAAGCATAAACAATGTAAACCATAGCCTAACAATATTTAGTAGGATCTCTTAGGCCAGCAGCACTAAGGTGTATAGTAGTAAAGCCAGAGTGACTTCAGAGCAAATTGACTACAAATGGAATTAAACTTAAGGTATTGACATAAGTTGAGCCAAGGCTTGTGAATACTCCATCAAGATCTTGGGCCAAATAGGCATTGCTCTCAAGCTTTTTTTTTTTTTTTTACAAACCTTTTTTAGGTAATCTATAGCTTAAATTTGAATTGAGCTTAATTGAGTTTGACTAAATTTCCATTCTAATGATTTGCAATAGTATAGTAATAATAGAGGCCAATCAAATAGTAATCAAATTTCTCAAGTATCACTTCAAATCAAGTTCGAGTTCTAGCTTGAAGTATTTGTTTAATCTTAAGCTCGAATTCAACATTGCCTCATCTTTTGGCTAGACTCAATTACTACCCCAAGCAAATGTCATGCCTCAAATTTACAGGCAAAAGATTTCCATGGTTTAGCCACTTAATCAAGATAGTATGCAACAAAGTATATACCTGAGGCATTTTGAGCTAAGGAATATATAGGGGAAGTTTCCATCAGTGGCATCATTTGACTAACCAAAGGGCCCACCTGCATTAAAGCAAACTATTAGCCGGATTACAAAACGCCACACCTATGACTTAAACTTTTATGGGATTATTTAGTTTTGAAACATTTAAGAGTAGGGTATTGGAGTGTGAATTAAAAACTCATATATGTTTAATGCAATTCTAAAAGACTAGATTTCACCACTTGAGTATGTGACACTTTTAAAGACCATTGCCATTGCATCACATTTTACAAGCAACTACAAGAATATTGAGCTAAATATTCAATTTAACTTTTTATGTAGTCAAGTTTGCAATTCATATCATACATATGAATTGCTAAAGAGTTTAACAATTTCATAAATGAATTCACAAATCCCACATCAAATAACATGTATGGAATTTTATACAAATATCTGCTAAATACACATTTGTTCAATAATGTGTAATGAGGAGTTTATTAAACAAATAAAATAAAATAAAATGACAGCATGAAATCAGTATTTAAAACATTTGTATCCTTTATTTTGAGATTCAGAAACATCACATTGCACTTTTGTATAAAATATACAAAAGATAGCAAAAGCCTAGACTTCTTAAAAAGTGAAAAGCCAACAAAAGCCACTAACACATTTCTTGAGTGCCGATTCATACGGTTCCATCAAACCAATAAATTAACTTCCTACAATACCAAGAAGTTAAAGCAATCAGCAATACCTGCTCAAAGTAGGGGACTGCCTCTGTTGCAGGGCGGTTGTTGTATGAGATAATAGCATTGGCCTTCCACAATAGATAACATTCTTTGTCACACTCCAGGAATTGCTCAATTTATTTTAAACTAAATGAAGTCCCATATCAGTATTTCTCTTTCATGAAAAATATGTGTATGATTAACATCTGAAGTGAATATCTGAAAATTCTATTTCTATTCATACAGGATAAGCTTTAAAGTTTCTCTCCCAAAATAAAAAAGTGTAAGCTTGGAAGTTGTAAAAGCAATAACAACAAACCTTTGGTATCTTCTCCAAAAAATAACTTCCAGTGAGCACTTGGAGAAGGGCACCATTGCTACAGAAAACCAATTGGCGACAAAAGAAAAGATAATTAGTTTCAGAAAGCAAACAAATAAATGGAATCAATGCCCTACGAGACAAGATTCCAAAAGAAGAAACTACTTAGAACCCACAGGTTATCGCTGTAGACATGTAAAATTAAAACAAGCAGCAACATAGTCTGCTGAAATAAAACTTCAACAGGTACTACAAATACATTTTTGAAAGATGCAAATATCTAAGATAAGAAAAATACCAAATTCTTCAAAGTAGTGGCTATTCATTTTACTTAAGAATTCTTAAAGAAGTTCATCCTCAAAGACAGGGTACAAGCACCATTCGTTCCACCAATACGCTAGTACTTCCAAGATAAATATGTCAAAAGATTAGATACTAAATAATACATTACACTTGGTGATTAACAATATAACCATAGAGAAAGAGTGGCTCTGGACAATCCAGAGGAAGCTAACATTTTGGTTTGGTGGAGAATACAAGAAAATGTTCTATCGTTTCAGCTATTTGGTGCATGATAACTAACTCAGGCAAGAACTCCACAAGGGAGATTATTATACTGAAATAAGATGGATCACTTGCTTTCGGGAAAGGTTGTATTTCCAATCTGGTTGAATTTTAATGAACTGGCAGTTAAATAATTAGCTCTGGGGGATAAAATACAGTATGAGTATATTAGATGTCACAAAACTTTTATCTTAGCATCAATGTATGTGCTTTTTCAAGGAAAAATTTTAGCATTTCAACCATCAAAAACATGTACGTTACAATTTCACCCAGACAGGAGATGACATCGAGTTAGTTATGGTTGAGGTCTCAGCCAGAGGTGGCATGTTAGAGAATCTCCACATCAATCTTCCATCAGAGACACTAACATCAAGTGAAAAGATGCAATGTATACACACTTAAAGGAGAAAACTTGATAGTTCGGATGATCCCAATCTCATTATGACCCGTAGATTACAATATGAAAGAACCAAATTAATAAAAGGAAAACTTGATTGATTGGATAATAGAAAATCTCCTTTTCTTTCATTGCAGATGGTGATCAAACACTACTGCTGACCACCGGTGATGACTATCTCTAACGATCACGGTTGGCTATCAGCTAACACTAACAGCAAAACTCCCGAACATTCCTAGATGATCTAGCAGCAAACAACAGAGACAAAATCTTTTCAAACAAGTAGCATTGTTCAGCATAATTGTCAGATAAAATACGTTCTTGTGACGATTTGAAAATAGCAAAAACAATCCTAGGACAAAGCAGAAGATAATGACGTAATTAGAGTCACCTGTGACCAACAGAGTAAAGCGGAATGTCGACAAGATCAGCTGCAGAGATATTTTGATCAGGCAATCCTGAAGTCAAAACGGTATCCATGAGAAAATTGAACTTCTCATATATTTCATTAGTAGCTCTTGAATGATCAAATGTCACATTGTAAGGCACTGAGATTAACAGAAACCCTTCCTTTGCCAGCATCTCAATCAGGTAGCTGAAATAAATAAAAACCATAATAAAGTAAAACAATATCAAGTTTAATCATCATAGCAAAATGAAAAAGAGATCATATAAGTTTTTGAACTCGCGCATTCTTGCAATTTTCTTTGCATGTGCAACTTAGGCCCAACATTTGGAAATATGTATCCCAGTCATAGCATAAGCTAAGAACAAGCAACCTACTACGTCCATGACATGTTTTAGAAAGTTGAGCTATAAAACATCAAGACATTGACAAAGTTAAACTATATTTTAAGATTAAGGGTATAATTCAGTTGATTCGAACGAGTATGTATGGTATTGGACTCAAGCTCCAGTTCAACTTTTTGTAAATTGAAACCTCAAACTCACTTATACTTTGAAAAAAATATATAAATTAATTAAAAATTATATAAAGGTTAATTAGGCTCCTGAGCCTAATAGCTCAATATTTTACGCAAAGCTCGAGAGTCTGAGATCGACTCCTACTGCCTAATCAAATTCAAGTAGAATTCAAGCCAAACTCGAGCATTTTATCAACCTACTTAGTTCACTTACACTCCTAGTTAAGCTTAATACAATAGCAATTGACAGCTATGAAATACAAAACAGTGCCGGAAAACAATATCAGCTATAAAATGTCCGAGCACTGCTCCATTGAGCATATGCAAAATTCCAATACTACATTAGAGAAACATAATTATTAAAGGAACATATTGATTTGAAAAAAAAAAAAAAGCATCATACTCAAAACTAAATTTCATAGAAGATGGAGAAGAAAAGACAAGAACTCGAACCCGTAAGTGACTTCGGGGACAGCTCCAATAAAAGCACCACCCAAGAACTTGATGATGGCCCTGGGCTTTTTACCATTTTGTGGAGGTATGACCAAACAATTATGGAGTCTCCTATATATTTTCATATTGGTATTATTCGTATTGATACTCCTATTAGTGTTAGTGAAAGTAGAGTTCCACTTGGTATAAGTTGAGGTTCCTATGTACCCATCAGACAGCATTTTGATAGGTTTGGTTTTGTTTATTGATTTGAAAGAAGGAGAAGAAGAAGGATATTGGGAGAGAGGAAATCTGAGTTTTCTTGGTATGGAGAGGAAGTGAGTGTTTAAGATTGAAGAAGGAGATGACATTTTTAGGGAGATTTAGTGTGTGTTTTTGGTACCAGACTGTTTGCTTTAGAGAGAGAGAGAGAGAGAGAGAGAGAGGAAAAAACAACATTAAATTTATGTTGATGGTTCGTCCACGAATCCAGGTGTAGTCTTGAAAGATGTCTCTGGTGTTGGGTTAAGATTTCGGCCTGCTGGACCGGGCCAGGCTACATGGCATGAGTAAAAAGTTGTATTTTCGGTTTTCTTAGCAAACAAAATTAGCGGGCCCTTCCCGAACCCGCACTACGTGTAGGGTATCATGTAACGACCCGGAATCTGTTTTCTGTTATTACTACACATGCAGGGTATCATGTAAAACATGAAAAAAAAATATATATATTACAGTTTACCAATATAAAATTCTTCAAGTAAGTTGTGCAATAAGCGTCGATTTTTTGGTCTACTTATAACTAGTATATTTATTAACCTAGTAATCTCGAATAATTTGATCATATATCTTTTCAATTGCACAATTTTTTTTAAGATATATGATCCTGAGGTCCGATTAGAGTAATTATATATATACTAAATTATGCGTGAATAATACACTATACATGACTTAAAAAAAACGAAATAAAAATGACACTTGAAAAGATAATTAAGAGAGAGGTAAGGAAAAAGAATAGGTAATCTTAATGCTTCAAATGCAATGATGACAAACAAAACAGCTTTAAAAAACTTCAAGTATGTACTTTACAGTTTGAGCAAAGTGAAATTGATTGTTTGCTTGGAATACTCATTTGATTTTAGAGATTGGAGTTTTTTAAAGCAATGTTATTTCTCAATTCTCTCCAAGAGTTTTAAAAGAGATGAAAATGTTAGGTATATATAAGCTATTAGATATGACAGCATCCGTCAGATCATTTAAGTAATCAACAGATGAAATTGAACTTACTTAATTCTTGTAAATGCATGAATCTGCATGAGAAAGGTTAGAGGTAGAAAAAACCAATCCAACAATTCATGTTTTGATCAAATCTATCCAATTCTTCCTGAGTCATCCCAAAATAAATCAAAGTCCTTAAACCTTCCACCTATCCCAAGGATTTAAGTATAAATAAATAATAAGCTTAGCCCAATAATTAATATGACAATTTTCAACCCTTGATAATTGTAAATATCTTCAAATAAATTATAATAAAATACTATGACGAATATAATTTATCATAAGGTAAAAGCCCCCTTTGCTTGAAACAAATAATTACACTTAAGTCCATTAAAGTATTCTTACTAAAATATGAGAATCTAATTTAAAAAAAAAAAACTACATCAAACAAAAACATAATCAATGTTTTTCAATCAACATTAGCTATATCTTAGTTATAATGTATCTTATCCCATTGCTTCAGTCGATATCCACAGCATTTTTAATAAGGGAATTTGTCTCTAAAAAAGTAGTAACTATAAACTATTTCGAAATTAGAGCAAATTCTTAGGAATATTATGTCCCTTCTAAGGATCACTATCAATTAAACAAATAATTAGCTTTTCATGTTCAAAGGTTTGATAATTAATACTTCAACGAAATCAAAATTAAGGTCATGAGAATATTTAGATAATTTTTTTACTTTATTGAAAAAATAAACCAATTTACTCACGGCGATTTAAACTGAACACATTCTAATACAAACTTACTCAAAAATAAGTAATTCTAATCTAATAGCAAATGAGTGATAGATATTTGTAATGGAAGTAAAGAAAAGATCAAACCTTAAATAATAAGAAAGTAATATGAGAAAAGAAAAAGAATCAAGATTAGTCAAGAGAAATTAAGCAATTTATAAGAAAAAAAATAGGAAGCAATAATAAAATGAAAAACGTAAAATGCCTACGGATTTCTAGTTTCTAGAATGGACAAAGCAGATTGAGTTTTGAGTATTAGATGGGTATAAGGTATTCTTGAAACTGTACCATATATACATTAGAATATAAGGACATTGTAGGAACAAAATATGAAGATGTTGTACTCTAACAATATCCTATCGAAGGTTTATTATGCAAATTAGAATAGAAACCTACCTCATGACTTTTAATATCTACTTAAAAAACTTACCTAAGCATGTAGAGGTAGGAGTAGAATAGGTTCAAATGTTTTAGTAGAGTAAGTCATTCACCCCTTATGAAAGATAACCTTTAGTAGGGTAGAATCTACGTGTTTGCAACCATGTAATAGGAGAATATATAAATCGAGTTGAGCTATATAAGAGCAAATTTGACTGCAAATTGTTATGATTAAGGATGCAATTGAGGTGGGTTAGGAATGGATCTTATGAAACCTAAACCCGTCATATAGAATTTGATATTTCCAAGAACCCTATAGAAACCCTATAGGTTTTACTTTCTATTTCCAAAACCTACTCTTATAAGACTCTTAACCTTATAAGAGTAGGTTTTTATAAGGTTCAAATAATCCTCTAAGGGTAGGTCTCATATGATAAAAGAGAGAATAGAGTGTAAAACAACTAAGTAAAATTAAGGTTACACTTATTAACTTATATGTAAATGCAATTTGAAAATCAAATGTGTTATATAAGGTAGAACTTGTATAGGACATACATAGTGTGTATGTTAAGAGAAAATATTTTTATTAATATATTATTTTTTATTAAGTTAGGTTTCTTATTAGGTTATTTTGCAATCCCAAAAAATTCTACCCTAAATTCAATAAGGTTTTAAATTATGTTGCAGAACCTTATACCCTATAAGGTTTTTATCAAGTTGTGTAGATCAGATACCTTATAACAATCTATCCAACTACATGCTATTAAAGTGGTTTATTAAGTTTAACTAGAATTCTATGATATGACTTGAAATGTGATGAGTCAAATTAAGCTTTGAGGATGAGATGAGCTAAGTTTGACAATCCACAACTCTGTAGTTAGAAGAAAATTATTTTATTGTTTTTCAAAATAAAACCAGCCTAATACAGTAATGTTCAAACTTATTAAGTACCATTTATAATTAAGACCTAACTTAAATTCTAGCTTAATCATTTATATCTCTCATTATTTAAATCCTTGAGGTATACGTTGGAAATAATGAAACTTTTTATTCATACTTTCGAGATTTGCATCTATACTGTCACCAAATATACGCTATAACGTACCACAGGCATTTAATGAGAAACCATACTTTATAACGAATGCAACAACAGAAACATAGATGTTCCATTCATGCAGAACCACCTATATTTTACTGTAGTTCGTAGTTATATTGAAAATCTCGGTTAAGATTTGATTGAGTTATAAGACATTTGGATTTTATTTGATCTCAACACGAACTGAGGTTTGGCTTAGTGCAGGCACCTGAAACGTCCTCACTCAACACCAGCCATGTTAAGAGGTGCTTTATGGTTAAAAAGCATTAATTTTGCCACGGACCTCACAGCTGACTATGGTGCGGACATCCTGGCGAAGAGAAATGGCCGACCACCATCGTCGAATGCTATTAACCCTAGTGTCGTTGAGATATCTCATAGAATGTATGCAGAATGTGTCACCCCGCACCGTGATTGGCAAAAACCAGTCCTGAGATTGTGGAGTTTGGATTCGTCATAGACACCTGCTATTGCTAGGGATCCTAATCCTACGCCTGACATGCTCAAACTTGTGATTGCAGCTAAAGAAATCAGGATATGATCATATGCAGTGTTGTTTATTAACTAGTGATGGCGCCGAAAGAAGAATATCTATTAGTATTACAGCAAAAACCAAGAATACAAGTGACGGACACGAAAGAGAACTCAAAACTTGAATGTCATTCGCTACAACAACGTATGTTTTCTCAGGGCTCCACACAAGACAATTATCATCCCGAAAGCATCGTGCGAATGAAGTAAAGAATATAATTATGGATTGGCAGATGATACATGAATGATGATACACAACTTAACAACGGGACTTTAAATCAAACCAACTTGCAGCCTTACGACAATTCCGATCACTTTGCGCAAGTATCCTGTCCGGTGCTTCTTCTGGGTGGGCGTCGGAGCTAATGTAGCACCTCTTTGCAATCCAGATGGGGCTGAAATGACATAGCAAGTCATACGACTGACCCCAGGTCAAACATACATGTATTCTCCACCGCGCACAGCATTTGCTGCACCTTTTCTCTCTTCTTCAGCCTCTCTTTCTCTCTCTTTCCAACTCTCGTAGTTATGATCATCGGTTTGCAGCTCATATCGACAGATGGGACAAGAATTGTGCTCATCCTGCCATGTTACACAACAGATAAATAGCTTCCCAATTACGACTTCTATTATAAACTGAGAATAATAAACTAACCAGGCAATCAGTTAAAAAAAAAATGCAGGCAAGATGCATATCGGATAAGTTATCCAAAAAAAAAAAAAAAGGAATGTAGGTGGGTAATGTAATCATATAGTTGTCATTACCAGCCATGGCTTCAGACAAGGAGGGTGGAATGTGTGCTTGCACGGCAGCTCTTGCATTTTGTCATTTGCAACCAAATTCTCTTTGCAAATTGCACATTCCGCATCATGCCCTATTTTGGCCAGGATATCCTCTGTAAGGGTAATGACAGGAAGCTTTGCAACTACTTCTTTGCTAGCAGGCGGTACTCTCGGAGCAGCAGAAGCATCATCAAATAGCTGTAACACAGAAACAAGCATTAATGAGACAGGACAACAGCATGCATAAACAGATGTCACGAGGGCACTTTAAATAATTTAAAAAATAAAAAAGCTTGGATCAACTCTTCAGAGTGAATACAAAAAAAATGGATCCTGCCCATACCTCGGGAGGAATTGCTTCGTCAATATTTGCCATAATTTCCTGGACTAGGGCGGATGCTGCTTCAGGCAAATCTCTTCCCAGAGAAACAGAATTGGAAGATTCAGCCATTGCAAGTGAGGCAATGGTGTTCATGAGATCAGATTGAACGAGCCACTGGGGACGTGGAGGCTCTGGATCAACAGTGAGATGTCCTTCAAAAAGATATCCTGAAATAACGTGCAGAATACAGGAAAACGGAACAAATCAATCATTTCGGAACAACAAGAAGAGAAAGGTTATGATTGCAATAAATAAGACAAAGCAACAGTACTGGACCTCCATTAGCAGTATTTTGCATAGATTCTGGAGGATTGTCTGCTAATTGCAGCTGCTCCCGTGCTTGGGTTATGCAACCTCTCAAATGCTGTTTCCCAGAAGGATTAGATACCAGCTTCTCAGCTTGCCCAAAAAGCTCCAACCCAGCCAGCCAAAATCCAGGAGCTGTATACCTTGTCTTCAAAATTGTGGCAACTCGACAAACAGCAGCATATATCTGCCAGCAGTAGAGTCTAGCACAAATTAGCATTATGAAACAGAAGATTAGGATGCTCCAAATAATGAACTGTCTACTTTAAACTTGGGGAAATCAACCAGGAACTCTCCATCTTTAAGATGCATCTCGTCAGGTGATGAGCTGTTGTCATATATATAATATACATCCAACTTACAGAAAATAACAACAATCAAACTTGATCACGATATGAATCACAAAACCACATCTTCCTAGCACTACTGAAATCGTTCACATCATAAGCAATCTCCATTATAGAACTCGAATTCCAGATCTTTCTGTTCGACAGCATTATAAGCTTACAACTACTTTACAAAAATTAAAATCCTATTCACCTTATATCACATTTCAATTAAAATATTCTTCATCTTACACCATATATTCTCCATATACATGCACATATATACACATAAGCACCTCATATCCACCTTCATGGCCAAAGTCACAATAATCTGTAAACACAGAAGAGTACAATGCAAGACATAACCACCCTTAACAAATTAACAGACTCTGGAGATACTAAACAAATCACCTCTATGACCTAATTCTCCTTTATAATATAAATCCGGAAGCAAAAAATGGAAAACAAAAACACCATCTTAAACAAATTTTCAAACTTTAACGATAATGCTACAAATTATTCAACCCTCTCAGTCATAATGAATTCTCAGAAGAATATAACATAAAAGAAACACACCCAAAAGATAAATTTTCAAATTTTATCTATGAAGCTACATTACTATCACTTCCATCACCATGTCCACAATGATACCGAATACGCAAAAGGAAAAATTTTCAAATTCTAACAAAATTCTTAATTATACTGAATACCCAGAAGAATTCAGCACAAAGCAAACATACCCAATAAGCAAATTTACAAAATCTGACCATCTACAAATCTATCATCTCCATGACGTAGTTCTCGGGAAGAAAAGGACAGAACGGAAACACCCATTTGATCAAGATCCAAACCTTAAGATGACAAAGTGATAAAAGAAGAAAAACAAACCGATTTTCTTAATGAAGGTGAAGCGGAAGGGTAATGGACTAGAAGTATTGATTTGATTGAAGAAACGGATTCCTCAAAAGTCTGTCTTTTTCCCAATTTCTTTTTGAGTTCTTCTAATTGATTCTCGATCTCCATCGTTTCGTCTGAATTTACAAATTGGAATTAGCTAAAGAAGATTGAGTCTTCTCGTTTCTATGAATTTTGAGGAGGTTTTTATAGGTTTTCTAGTCCTTCTGCTTCCTTCCACTATGTTTTCTTGTCTAAGGGGTAAGGAAGAGCAACACACAGGAAGCGACCGGCTCGGTTTCGTTTTTTACCGACCAGCCTGACCAAAGTGTTCCGAAATAAGGTTCCGCCGTATCGTTTGACGTCCTAAGACCGTCTTAAAAGCTTAAAAGGTTGAATCTATAAATTTTTCATACTTTTCAATAAATTTCAACTTCATCCATTTCTTTAATAAGTTGGAGTTACATTTTTTTCTGTCAAATGATTTATTTTTGCACTTAATTAATAGATTTAGATGTGCCTTTATAAATATCCTTAATTATTTTTACCATTTAGTAAACTAAGGTTAGCATTTAGTATGTGGAGGAGAAGAATTGAAAAGAGAAGAAAATAAAATATATAGAAAGAAGACATGTTATTGAGACTTCAAAGATACAGGAGAAAAATATCTCTATGTTTAAGATTCTATTTTATGAGTTTTAGACCCTTTCTTTTCGTTTTAAGGGTGTATTTCTTGGTAAGAAAATGTAGTATTATTTTTTATTTTTCATCTATTAATATTATTTAATAATTTTTAAGGGTGGCTAAATGGTCCTATGATCCTTTACAACCTGTACCTTGTACACTTTAGATTACAAGTTTCATAATAGATACATGGTATGAAGATATAATACATATATCTCAAATCTTGTGTTCCAAGTTTTGGAAAATTATTACTCCAAACCTATGGTTGAATACATTGTAGAAAAGGATTATCCACTTACTCCGGGATGAAAGCCAAATTAATTGATCTCTTCTTTTTTATTTTCATTGTTTTGTTTTCCAACATTCATTGTATTTCCTATTACCAAAAATTAAAAAAAAATCATTATATTTCTAGTTAAAAAAAATATTCATTATTGTTTCCAAAAAAAATTTATATATTTAAATAAAGATAGTTTATGAAAAGATAAAACTCTTTTTAATCAGGCACTTTAATAAGTATAGTTAAAGCACATTTCCATAGAAATTGAAAAATCACATATCCAATTTACTTTATTTAGTTGATATCATGAAAAAAGAAATAAGAAAGTTGCCCATTTTATTTTACCTTAGTAAACATTATTGTAACAGTAGCTTTTGTAATTTGGATCTAATCAATAAAAGCTCAATACTTATTTGGAGTATATTGACAAATTTCTAACATTGGCTACATACTTTTCTAAAAAATGACTACATAGAAATATGAAAATTTTATTTATTTAATATCTTGATATTTTTAGAGTCTACAATAATATTTCTCATATAACGTTTGTGCGGAAAAGGAACATAATAATATAAATTAAAAAAATTCCAAAAAACAGGATTTTTGAGAAAATAATCTAAAGAATACAATACTTTAAATCGTCTTTTAAATATGCGATTTTAGTTTAAAAGGTGATTTGATCTTTAAGAATAAAATTGTCTATTGAAAAAAATTGCCTCTTTAATAAACGATTTTATCAGCAACTTCGCACCTACACTATAACTTAGACCACAAATCACCAAATTTTGTACATGTAAAGTTTAAACCACAAAATGAAATTCTATCCTTACTTTATAGTCACATCCAACCCCTTACACCAAGATTGAAACACCCTAAACTTATATAATGAAGACATAAATATTTTGGAAACTTCTCAGCACCTATAAAGCAAAAATCATACAATATTTATATTTCTTTATCATTAACATACTCAAAAACCACAACAAATCTTTTAGTAAATGTAAATACAAGATGGATTAGATAAAAGGTTGGAACAACACAATTAAGAAAAACAAAAGTTTTAATATTATGTACACTTGGTCTGTATATAGAAAATATGTATAAAATATGCATCACTTATACTCAAAATATTCAATACAACTAATGAGAATCTAATGCATTCTACGTTGTTGGCATACATAGGTATGCGTCTCTTAAGTATCTAAATGAGGCGGGAGCCACATTATCTAATTTACATCTAATTATATGATCTGTATGCCATCCCCTATATAGATATCATAGTAAGCTCAACTTGTATGAGCCTCTTACCCATCTCTCCATTATGATTTCCAACTTGTCTCTTAAATAGAGCAAGAGGAGTATGAGTGTAACTACTAAAGCCATCTCCTAAAGATGTCTGATACTGAAATATAGGTATTGCAGGAGATGCTAGGAGCAAAAGATAACCAATGTAAAAAATCTACTTACATGTAACACATAACAGTATGGTTAGTATAATATGGCACAAATGAGAAGCAACAAGAACAAGTAAGCTAGATTTGTATCATCTATGAGCCCCGTACTCAACTAATAAAAATTGAATTCGTAAATTTAAAATATCGATGAAACTAACCTGATTAATCTAAAAATTTACATATAGGCTCAAGATATTAGACAAAAAGACTCGTGAACCCAGATATTAAAAATATAATAAAATATTAATAATATAGCTAAAATAGTATGATTTAATTATATAACGTATTATTCGCCATAATTGTATAAAATAAGTTTTGTTAAATCGTAAACTCTTAATAATAAATTATATATATAATAAAATTAATATGAGACATTGAATAACATTTAGAATATATACGTATGCATCATAGGTAATTTTTGAGTATATACGTATACCCGTAATTTGCTAAAATACCTTAATCTAAAATAACATAAGAAAATTATTTAAAAAAAACATTAAAAATTATTTAAAAAATCATGGGCAGTTGAAACAAAGTGGTTTAGGCATATGTAATCACTAGGACAAGTGTTTATGTAATATAGCAAAAGAATCATGTAAAAAATGAGTGGTATTTAAGGGAAAATCCATGAAAAAAGAGAGAAAATCAAGTTACACAAGAAAATCGATCCTAAAAATACATAAATCCTCTCTACTGAATAGTACATGGAAATTAGGGTTTAAGAAAATTAGGTGCTAGATTTGGGGATTTAAAGAAGTAAAGTAGGAAAAATTACAAAAAAATAGGTACAATTTGATCACCGGAGGGTACAGAAGTTTAGAGGGTTGCTAGAGCTTAATCACCACCACCAAAAGCCACACCCATCACCTAGAGCTGTCAATAGGAGAGGAGTAACCATGGGTGGCTAAAGATCAACTTTTTAGTGAGGTCTATTTTTTATCCAATTTTAAGTTAATTTGTAAAAATATAAAAAATATCCAAAAAATTATGAAAAAAATTATTACTATATATTTTTGTGTATAAAACTTAGAAAAAATATCATTTTGTATAAATTTAGTAGCTTACATATACGTCAATAAGAAATCAAAGAAATCAGACGATTTTCGAAATTAAAATAAAGTAGGTAAACAAGGTAGTTTCTACTTTAATTTTTTTCTACAAACTATCCTAAGTAAATACCAACTAGTTTTATCAAACTTTTTTGTGATGCTATTTTTTATATTTTGATTTGATTTTTTAGCCTAAAATGATGTATTTAGCAAAAATTAATATGATTCCTTGCGTAATCTTACTTGGATACTAAGTTTGAGGCATATTTGGAGTATGGATATTGTTCTAGAGTGGTTGGATTGATTGGTAAAGTGAGAAATTATTCGAAGTTGAAAGTTAGCTTTAAATAGTAAAGTTAGTATTCGATTATGTTATTGAACTTGAAATGGTTGATGAATTATAATGTAATATGTGAGGAATTTGGGAGTAATGAAATTGACGAAGGTTTGTTTGAAGTGTTATTGCTATTTTTAATTTGATTCTATAGTTATAACTTAAAAGGAAAGTTGGTAAATTAGTTAAATTTAGGATCTTAATTAAGAGCAAATGATAACTCAGAGGATTTTGAGGAGGAATTTTACATTGGATTAATACTCGAAGAGTAGGTCAAAAGTAAAAAATTATGAAGTAAATATGAAAACAAGGGAAGCATTGGATTAATTAGAGGATGATTTTATTAAAAATCCTATAGATAACCAAGTCAAAAGGTAGCTTAGAGGGACCTGGAGAAGTTTAGAGATTGTCTCAAAGGATAAAATTAGTTTAATAAATAACCCCTATATAACTCAGAGGATAGCTTAGAAGATTTTTTATTAAAGAAAACCACTATAAATCAACTAAGAGCATAGCTCAGAGGATTTGGCCAATTAGGGTAATTTGTAAAAATCATTAATAAGTTAAGAAATTGCGATTATTAAATGGAAATAACTTCGAAAATTTATGATTAAACAACCAAAAACATGTAAAACAAACTAATAACTAATGAATTAAAGCTTCAAAACTAATCTATTGTATGTTTTTAGAGATGATTGAAAAACAAGAAGACTACGGTCATGAGTAATTGTTAGTAAGCTTAGGTATGTTGGGATCTATGCTTAGTGGCATATTAAAGTATCATATCAGGATACTTAAATAAGTAAGAATGCTTGTTTGTGGTTGTAATTAGTTTAGATGTGCATGTGCTATGTATGTGCTTGAGACATTGATTGATGAATTAGGAGTTAAACTCCGAATGCTACTTTCTGCTTGAATATATATTGTCTTGTGTATATGAACTTAGTTAATCACCTGATAATTCAAATTAATCTTGAATTGATTAAAGACCTAACTCGACATTTACGATAGCCCAATAGGAGTAACAATTAGGCTGTCAGACTAAATACCGATACTTTGATGAAAATAGCAAAAATGATCCTTTTTCTACTATTAGTCGAACTAAGTGATAAGGAAGAGGGTCACGGTAAGGTTGGGAACCGTGGTTCAAATGTTGTCTAAAGAGAAAGATGTTATTTATTGCATAAGCCTGGATTTAGTCTGATAGTGTCACGTTAAAACTTCTCAAAATCCAAGTTAAAATAGACAAAATTACTCTAACTTCACAATAAATTGATTAAACATTATGAGATGTCATATCATTTGTCTATTGCATTTGCATTTAATTAATGATTGAACAATCATACTTGTTAATGTACTCTTATAACTCCGTCCCTTCTTATCAACTAGTAATCAAACGTTAATCAAGTTATATGAATGGCACCTCCTTCGCGTTAAGAAAACCCAACTACTCAAAGTAGGGGATCATCTATGTATCCATCAATATCTCATCTCCATTTTTGCATCTAAAGATCACCTCTCGTATATGGTATTTAAGTCCGCAATTCTCCTCCAAGTTACAAAAAAAGAAACCATGTTATAATGAATATAGCAAATTGACTTTGAGTTGCTAAGCAATTTATTAGTCATTACTCGACCATCCACACTAACTCAATCTTGTAGGATGGCTATAACCAAAGAAGTAACTTATCAGCCGATACTACATCCATTCACACCTACATTTTTACAATAAAACAATGAAGATCAAATCCATACACAATCAAAGGTAAGTAAAAATAACGTCTAAGGATATCAAAAATGGTAACAAATGGAACTATCAATAGGCTATGCCTTAAATTTATATTGTACCCATAGATTCACTTGATATTTACTGGCAGCTTCGTTACAGCCATCTTCCCCTCTTATGTTTGTCCCACTACATAGTCCACATGTATACCCCAAAGGCCCCTCTCAAGTGTTCATCTTATTCCGAAATCATTTTCTCATAAGCTTCCTTTGTCTTCTTACCCTGTTTACTATTTTAACTGGGTATACCACACAAGAATATTAAGTGAAGGCTATTTGGTCTTGTTGGCACATGACATAAAAGACTGTGCATATGCATGCAACCAATTCTACCATGTATACCATTGACCAACATGTGTTACACAATCCATGCTCATTTTTCCTATCATTACTATTGCATAGCAACACAAAATCTTGTATATTTGCCACTTATTCTAAAAATTCTAAGTAAAATTTGTTTCATTCATTTTTTTCCATTTTAATCTATATATACTGTTTAGAGACATTGAATATTGTATTTCATACAATTTTAAACAAAGAACTAGTAACTTGAGAACCTAATGAATAAGTTATTGTTGTTGTCATTGTAGGATCTTATAGTTATTGTTTAAGGAGATTTTATGTACTAACGCTTTTGCATGTTATTATTTTAATGCAAACTTTATAAATAACACATATAACAAATTTACGTAGAGATATTAGAGTAAGTATTGGTAATTCCTAATATAACATTAATGTAGATAAGAATATAAATACAATTAAGAATATGATTATAAGGAAAAAGCACAACACCAAATGCAAATGATATTGTTATGATAAGAATAAGCACGATTACAATATAAACTAATTATTTGTCATGACATTAGGCAAGAAATAAGTACAAGAATTCAACTCATCAATATGAATTACCACCCCTAACCAAATCACTTTATAAAGCCAATCAAGTTGCAACAATTTCTAATTTATTGGGCTTCCATTAATTTCCTATATTTCAGATTGAATAATTATAGTTTAATAAAATATAATAGTTAGGCTACTTTATTTATTTGTCCAATTCAAATGTTAAACACATTGATACCTTATGTAAAGATATAGTTAAATGACTTAATGTAGGCCTTCAATCAATAATTACATTATTATAAGTAATTTAGATCCCATCTCCATTCTTTATCTCTCAACAAAAAACCCTCATTTGTAAGTCTTATTGAATGCCATCAGTTATAGAGGAGAATGACAAAATATCTTATCACAAAGATCAACGCAACTCTAGAATTTTAATTATGGCTATGATCAATGTAGGTAGACCCAATACAATTATTTAAATATAGTGTTCTAAATTCATATATGTAATTAAAGATTTTTTTTGCAAATCATCCATGCAAAGATATCTAACCAACCTACACAACCAAATTAGCCAATTACTACGAGCCAAGATTGTTATAGTTACAAGCCATATAGGCCTTAACAGAAAGTTTTTTATTTACTAATTTATGATATTTATCTTTGTTTTATTTACAACTAATCGAGATATTAAAACTACAATATGCAAAAGCCTCTCTTAAATAAGAATACCCAAGCCGTTGAGTCAATATTCCTCATAGTAAAAAATTCCTTAAACTCGATGCATCATCTGCGGCTAATGATTCAAATCTAAAGAATTTAGGAGACAATCAAGGAAGCTCTAAACTTGCTACTAAAATAGAAAAATGACAAAGAACCAAATATCACATATAGTTTACGACTACATATTGATGAAGACCATGAAGTTTTCTAAATTATATAAATCAATTAGATGAAAATTAATCATTTCCTCAGTCAATATTACTAATTATGCCTCCTCCATTTCTCTTTTATGTATAGTCTAAATCCTTTTTTATTGTTCATTTACTACTCATTCTTAGTATTTCCTATGATATCTAATTTATTTTATTTACGATGCTTCAAAGTAAGTCCTTAAGAATCGCATTTTAAAGCAAATTCCTAAGAACAATACTCTAAAGCCAACTCAAAACTATCATGCCCCAATTGGTAAAGTTATAAGAATACCGTCATGTAAATCATTCTATGATAGAAATTAACCTCACAACTTTTACCGTAAATAATACGTCGCACCAAGAACTAATAAAGACAGTAATATCAGGGTGGGTCCAATCCTGCTGAGGGAATGAAAATAGAATGGGTTTAATGAGAGTTATAGCGAATTCGTAAACTACCCAACCGAATATGACGCACCAACAATATTCTATACGACTTAAAACTTGCCGAATGTGATGCACTGGTCTGAGTAATAAGGTTGTTTGTCATAATCCTTGCTAAATGAATTAATAAGAGCTAATACAAGAGAGCTTTTTAAGAGAAAAAGGCTTAAAGGGTTTTTCATTAATGTTCAAATCTTTTTAAAACCTTACATACATAAGCTATTTATACATAATGGCAAACTTATAAATAAAAGGGCTAAAAGGATGCATTAGTGGTATTCTCGTAAATATAAAGTAAACATGAAGGTAATTTAGGAATAATATAAGAAATAGAAAATCCAAATAACATAAATAAAAATAAGTGATCAAATAAGATATTCGAGTAAAGAATAGATAAGCTCAGCTCTGGTGTTTTGGATTCGGTTGGTTGGTACCTTGAGTCCCATCATTCCCTCTCCCTTAGAGAAGTTTCGGGCCAAAACTTGATAATTGGAGCTCCAAATCCCACCAAGATCAAATACTAACCTGTAAAAACCAAAGAGAGTGATACAAAAATAGTTCGAGTCTAAGACTAATGTTGGCATCATCTTCGGCTCCTTTCGCTTGTCTTGGGCACAGTCAACCAAAGTCTTTATTGAAGCCTCTTCTTTCCACTCATCATGTATCTGAATACATAAGGCCTCAACCCACTCTCCTACCTCATTCATTTCTACTTTTTCAATTCTTTTACTACTCCATCCTTCCTCTCTCCATCAATATAGTTATAACACTTTAAACATAAGATTTCCAAGTAAGAGTACAACACAATCCAAATACAAATATACATCACGACGACCACGATAAATATCAAGAAGTAATTTATAAGATCTCACCGCGCAAGACTACTATAGAAGTCCAATAGGTGAGAGATAGATGTAATAATACCTGGGGTCATCCTTAATAGTATAGATGGTCGATAATAGAATCACATCGAGATTATGGGGGTTTAACTTCAACTCGACTTGGTCCTCTTCCTCTTTACTACTCGCTTCTCCAACAATCTCCACCTCCTTAACTCTTCCTTGACTCCTCCTTCAATATTATCTAATTCGGCATTCTACCGTTGTTGTATTTCATCCTTAAACACTTTAAGCCATTTTTTAATTTTCTTTAGCTGATCCCGCACTCTAAAGAGGTTAGCTTCATAGGCGGGTTTTCTTTTATATAATTTGTCTTGATGATCTCGAAACACAAATTTCCTTCGCATCAAACATCTTACCTCTTCTATGTAATGATCTCAATGTTTCCTCTATCAATTCTTTGATTTATCATTCTCTTCCATCAAGTAACTGTAAAGTCAATTATCAAATTCTTTATAGCATAGGCTCTCTTATGTTTGGAATAAGAATAATTTTCAAAAACCTAATTAACTCTAAATTCCCAATATAAGTACTTATCCGAAGTGCCATATTCATCACATTCTAGGATTCGTAAGACCACGTCTTCATAATAATATTCATAATCGCGTTCAACTTCATATTACATACTCACTTGGTTCAACGGTACATGACTTGATATGTTGCTAAGTGACTCCACACCCTGCATTTTCACTTCACCTAAGCTCTCTCATAACAAACTATCTCAGACAACGTAGATAGTACGGTCTCTACAGCAGCACAAAATTAAAGAAATAGTTGGGCACATATCTAATATCACTATAACACGCAACTCATAGCTTGGAATTCGCTTCTTAAGGACAACAACTTTCGATCATGACCACAGCTTGATAATTATTCCTGACAGTATGGCTTCAGTATTGCTCAATCACATGCACAACAGTTTAGAAACTCAAACAATCAAGTAACTTAGCACTTGTCACAAAACAATAGCACGTGGATGCTCCAAATAAGACAGCTCAGATTTGCGCTATTAAGCTCGGATGCTAGACCACGATTGGTCTTACCACTTCAAGTCAGCGATCTCAGTCAATCAATAGTCAGCTCGGCAATTTGATTAAGTCAATAGCAGCTCGGTAGTTTAGCTCGGACACGCAAACGTCAGCAGCTCAGTAGTTTAGCTCGAACACGCAAACGTCAGCAGCTCAGTAGTTTAGCTCGAACACGCAAATGTCAGCAGCTCGGTTCAACTTTGAAGAATAAGACAACACCACCTCGGCAAGCTTGAAGTAATTCAGCTCGGCAATTCTTTTCTGTAGAAGGACAGCTCAGTTACACTTCCAACTCAGCCTTAGGCACTTGGCATGGACACAGTGGGAAACTCTGCAATTTTCGAAGCTCAGTTGAGGACGATACTGTGACTTTACGTAATAGCTCAGCCCAACTTCACGACAGCAGCTCGGAGCTCGGATACGTCTTGAATTCAGCACGACGAAATTACAGTGGCTTGATCAGAAATTTACTATAGTTCAGATCAAGCAATTGCGACGGCTCGGTAAATTAGAACTTCTTACATGAAACAGCTCGATGACAATTAAACGACAAGGTACAGCAACTCGACACAAGCTCGGCAATTCAAATTACAACACTCCGCATCAGGACAGCAGTTCGGTGACGCTGCTCTTCCACGTACAATGGGCACGGTAATAAAAGCGGCTTGGATCAAAGTTCCAAAATCAGGGTTGTCAGTTGAGCTCGAATATAAACCTTGGCAGCTCGGTGCCTGAGCTTACACTTTTCAGCAGCTCGGTATAGTTTACTGATGTTCGAAAATGGGCTCACTTCAATTAGCTCGGAACTTAGATTCACACTTGCAGCTCGGAATCTCAGCAATTGCTATCACGCGCAGCAGCTTGTTACAGCAGCAAACTTCAACACAATAGCACGGTAAGGTAAAATAGGTCGGCACGGATACAATGACTTATCAGCTCGGAAATTTCTTAATTGCAGCAGCTTGGAAATACTTCCAGCTCGGCAAATAGGAATTTCAAAGCAGCTCGGTCCAGACAGTTCAAGTGCTTAGTGCGACAGTTCGGCAAGATTTATTTCAGTTTAGACACTTCTCTAGCTCAGTTCGGACACTAGTACTTCAGCTCGGGCACTAAGTAGAACAGCTCGGCAACAGCTTCTCTTCACTACAGCAACTCTCTCGAATTCAATTTCGACACTTCGAAGCATAGCAGCTCAGAATTTATCTAGACAGTTCGTTTAAGTAATGGTGATAGTTTGGATTAAGAGTATATTCACCAGTTAGCTCGATAAGACAAAACACTTCAGCTCGGCATACACTAGGATCTATACTAGTGTACAACTCGGCATACAAAGTAGCACGGCACAACTTCAATTCGGTAGTTTGGATCTGCAATTCAGCTCGGAAGCTCGGCAAGATTGGAGTCAAACTAGCGTACACGCGCTTAACACAAATTGGAGTCGAATTGGCTTGGCACAGTATGCTTCAAACACAATAATACGGCAACTGAAGCTTAGATTCAGCTACTAGCGCAAGCGCAGCTCCTTAAACAGGGCACGAAGCATGCTAACAAGTACAGCAACACCACTCCCATGAACAGGCAGTCACAACCATGATAGCAGCTCTATGGTGACTGAGTAAGACAACACCCAGCCGCGACTCAGTTGCATAACTTGCCTTCACCACCGTACACCACCATAGCTACAACCACATAACCTGAAATGCCAATGGCCACTCAAAGCTCCAGCTACCGCAGCAAGACTGGTACACTCACGACTATACTACTATAATTTTTTCACTCCGCTGTTGTACATTTGTAGACTTTTGAGAACCACTGATAGCCTTCGTATTTCACTTCGGACAACACTCCAACTCTGGCGATTGCCAATGAAAACTTAGAGACTCAATCAAGTGTCTCTACTCAATCTCTATGAACACGCCTAGTTTCAAGAGCAAAACCCAACAGTATTCCCCCTTTTCTAATCTACACAACTGCTACTCTAAACCCTAGCTTCTAATTTCTTCAATTTCTCACTGTCTAAACAAAAACCAAATCAGAAATTAGAATAGCTATGGTAAAGAAATCGAACACCCACTTCGAATCTCCTGCAATTTCTCCAGGCTTTTCATTCGTAATTTCAAACCCCCCCCCGAAACGTGCATAGCTATTATAACCCACGCCACCAATAATAATATACTTAATATTAAATCCACGACTTTTCCGAAAGGAGCTTCAACCCTAAAGGATATAGTAAGTAAACCGATGGGTAAGGAACCCTGCATATTCGCAAACCCAGATTACGAATCTCTAATTAATAAATTCTTAGTGACACGATTCAAACCAACAAACCAGCAATCTCTTTCAAATACAGAATAGATATGTATCCAAAAACTCTCGATCTTACTTGGAATCTTAAGCTCTGATACCAAGACGATATGTTATGCTAAGAACCGACAAGGACAGTAATATTGAGCTAAGTCTGATTTTACTGAAGGAATGAAAATATAGTAGGTTTAGTAAACGTTTTAATAAATTTGTGAGTCACCTAACGGGATATAACGTACTAGCTAGATTCTACATGGCTTAAAATTCGTTACATGTCATGCATTGATCTAAATAATAAGGTTATTCGCTATAATTTTTACTGAAGAGATTGATAAAAACTAATAAAAGAGAGCTTTCTAAAAGAAAAAGCTCAAAAGTTTTTTATTAATATTCAAATCTTTTTAAAACCCTATATATAAGTGCTATTTATTTATAATGGTAAACTTGTAAATAAAAAGGTTAAAAAAATGCCCTAGTGGCATTCCCGTAAATATAAAATAAAAATGGGGTAATTTAAGAATAATACAAAAAATAAAAAGTCAAAATAACACAAATAAAAATAAGTGACCAAATAAGATATCCGAGCAAGGAGTAGATGAGCTTGGCTCTAGCATTTTAAATTTGATCGGTATCCTGAATCCTATCGGTAAACTTAATTCTTATAGGGCAAACCTAACTATACAACTTCAAAGCATCCAATTCAATACTCACATATTCATGAAACTTATACAATAATATAGTAACTGCTTTTGAAAAGACTTATGAAATGGTTTCTCAATACATAATTGTTGGTATAGAATTTTGCACATGTAAGGAAACTTATAAGTTCAATGATGTTACATTATATATTATCTTACAAACCAATAATGAAGACCATTAGGTCACTTATGGTAGCCCAATTAGTTTTCATGAAGACAAATCAAACTCCAAAAAAGAGTAACAATCCAACTGCATCTTCATTAATCCGCACTCCCTAGCCCCATTAGCTACTCGATTGAGATTGAATGTGAATCTACACTACTACTTCTAACCTGCAAAAAGAGTTTATTGGAAAATGAGTGATAACTTAGTTAGTAACTAGGATAAAAATAGAAGTATGCAAGCACTACAAGGTAAGCAAGGTCGTCAACCAGGTTAATTAATTAGATGTAATGCATAGTCAAAGCAAATGTCATCGTATAATGTTGTATGTCCATTATAAAATTAAAGAAATTGTACCTAGTCCAATCCAAGTTGAGGAGTTTTTAAGGCTAAGATGCCCTTACAACTAAACCTAAGATTATGCAATGGAGTCATTGTTTCTCCCACAACTACCTTCAAACTAGTATCCTCAACCTTACTGTAACCTCCTCTCCTATCACTTAGTTTAACTAAGAGTAAAGAAGAGACCGTTTCAACTATTCCTTTTGAAGGGATCAGAATTTCATCGAAGAATCCTAGTTGTCATCTAGTGGGTTGTAATGCATATCAAATTAGAATTTAACTCAAGTTCAAGTTAGTTCATATCCTAAGGTGATCGACCAATTTCAAACAACCAGATAAAGCAATATTCACAATAACAGATATGACATGGAGCTTAACTCATATAGCAACAAATCAATGTTAATTGTATACACTGTAGTGCACATTTAGCTACTTATAATCAAAAGCAAAACATATTTTAAGTCTCTAAGTATTATGAAACAGTCCTCCAAAGTGTAGTACAGCATTGATCTCAACTTACCTGGTTTACTCTACTATCCTAAATAACTATGTTTAATTAGAGCAATCATAGTGTGGTCCTTTACTGAAAGGTCTTATATTATACATGCTACTTTAGTACGGATACAAGTTATAACATATCCTTATTGTTATTCAATATCCCTAATATTAAGTCCTAAGTTCAAAATGTTAATATACCTAAGTGTTCAATTTTCATAGCCATTTGATATTAATTCTTTCTTTGGCTATCCTCTGACTCATCTTCTAGATTACTCTCTAAAAGATTCCCTGAATTCAATTTACTCTAAGGTCCGTAAAACATCCTTTAACTTATTCTTTAAGTCAATCCTAGTTATCAATCATATATAAACATTCTCTATTCCTGCCTCTGAGTAAGTTTCTAATATAACATTTACCTAAAACCCTTCGATTTATCCCTCGATCTACACTTATGCCACATTTACAACTAAATTTCCATAACTTCCCCTCACTTTGAAATTCTAATTAAAGATTAGTAACCAAACATTATTTGTAGCTTCAGTTTATTCTCTATTCTAAGTAAACTCCATTCATCATATTACTTTAAGTAAAACATCAAGTAATGTATTTAGAAATCTCATTACAAAACCTTCATACTTAAAATTCATTACTTTTATTAATCAAAATCAATCTTATATCACTATTCATTATCAAAGAACATCCCAAATACCTAGGACTGGAGTCTTACTAGGATTCTTAAAGAAAATGAATTTAGCCTTGAAAATTCCAATTTAACCATAATTTAGAAACTCAAAAATTGATAAAAATTTAGAAAATAGTTATCACTCTCTACAAAGATAAAGTCATAAGAGTCTCGTCGTGTGAACTATTCTAGGATAGAAACTAACCTTATAATTGCTACTCTAGACCTAGTTCATACCAAGTATACCCGACTGAAATGTTTTAAAGCATCCAATTTAGTACTTGTCTAATATAAACCTGTAGTGTAATCTCTCAAAATAATTGATAAAACGAACCTATAATTTTATCGTTTCAAAAAGAACTGAGTTTTCTATATATTAAAGGGTACAAACCTTAAAACTAACACGTGACTCCAAAATTAAATTTGTATGAAAAGATAATGTGTCCAGTAATGATTTTGGTAAAAGTCTACAAGTTTACAAAACTTAGAATACACATCAATAGTTGAAAACTAAAAAGTCAACTAAGGAGACCCTAGTAGTTTTCTTAAAAGTTAGTTAAAGTTAACAAACAAAATAAAATTCAATCAATGTCTTAATTCTCACTCCCTGACCTCGTTCTTTAATCTTTTGGAATTAGATGGTGTGCTTGTAAATTTACTTTGAACTTGTAAAACAAACTATAGGAAGATGAGTGATAACTTGCTCAGTAAATGGGATGGAGATAGAAGTACGTATCCGACACAAAGTAATTAGGATTTTAAGTAATTTAGTTAGATAGAATGCATATACAAGTGAATATTATTAAACGATGTTATCCAGTTAATCATAAGATTAGAGAAATTGTGCTCGCTCTAATCCAAGTTGAAGAGTTTGATGTCTTACACCCAAATCAAAACTAAATCGAGGCTTATACAATGGAGAACACTCTCCGCCCGAAACTACTTGCAAAGCATAGTTCTTAACCTTACCGCGATCTTTTCTTCTATTACTTAATTCGACTGAAAATAGAAAAATAACCCAACTATCCTCATCAAAAGGGTTCATATTTGGCTTGAAAATCTTAATCGTTCCCTTAGTGAGTTACGATGCATGTCCGATTGGAAGTTAGGCTAAGTTGAATAAGTTTACTTTTAGGGGTGATCAACCAATTTCAGACAATCCAATCAAATAGAAATCACAAAATAGGAAATATATAAAGCATCAATTCATAATAGCATAGTATTATTCAGGCACAATATGATGCACATGCATAATCAGCTAACTTACAACCATAAATAAAATACATAACAAAGCCTCCAAATATTCTAAATAATACTTTGAAATGTAATGAAGCATTGATCCCACTTACCTGGACATATGACACTTGATGATCTTGTATGTTGATCTCATCCACTTCGATTTACCCCTTAAATATTCAATATAATTACTTTAGTTTTACTAAATATAAAGTAGATAAGTTCATTTTAATAATTTAAGTATTGTTGTGACTTATCTTGAGTAAGTTTAGTAGGCTTTGTATTAAGTATTAGCTTACTATTGAAGTCTTTGAAAAAGATTCTAAGAGTTTGCATAATATTAAGTTATGGTAAATGAACCTTCTAACTAAGTCTCTAACATAAGTTTTCTAATACTAGCACCCTCTAAACAAGTCTTTACAGTTATTTCAACTAAGCCTTTTACACTAGCCTACCCTTTAGTTAAGTTTCTGAAACTATTCCTACTAAGCTTCATTCACTAAATAACTTCTTTCTTAGACAAGTCTCTAACGTGGTTATAATTAAGTTCCCTTTACCAGCTAACCTTTTAGGTAAGCCTTTGACTTTAGGGTTAAATTCCTCTTTCCCCATATCAATTCTCTAAGCAGGTTTGAGTGTTACATATTAACATTAGATCATCTACTCCCATACCTTAGTCTTAGTTCAAAACTTATTACAATATTCCAAGTTAATCCATCATTAATCTTTTTACTCAATATCACCTTAATCCATTTTCTCATATACATTTTTTCTTAATAATCTCACTTCGAAATGATCAATTGTAACACACCTGCCATGTCACTCATATCATTTCACTCCAGATCACTAAACTCAGTAAAATTACACTACAAATCTGTTCCAAAATGAGTACAAATCAATTTCCTAAAAAATAATTAAATTATATTTTGCAAAATGGCACCTTTCTATGATTAAATGGCTAAAAAAATTGTAAAAATTATAAAAATAATTATGGATGAAATCTCTTGATAGCATCTCTTTATATAATATGGCAATATTCTGGAAAAATTTTAAGCTTAAAACTATAATAGTAAGATTATTTAAAACAAGTTCGAAATCGATACGAGTTTGTGTGATTTCTTAAGTACAATATATATCCACTTAAAATTTACACAATCTGATATTTTTCTCAAATTTTACATGTAAAAATTTTCAAAGTAAATTTTTGTAAAATTTTTGAATTTATTTTAATATTTTTACAAAATTGGGTGAAAATTTAAACTCACTAGAAAGTGGCCGTTCGGCCACCAACAATGGCCACCCCTTTGTTGCCCTTCATAGTGCCACCTCCACTATTGCGTAGTGGTGGTAGTTTGCCCTTGGAACCTCCTTAAATCCACACTCTAAGAATCTATTTGTTTTATATTATTTTCCCTTTGTATTCTTTCCAAAATTTCCTTATTAGGTTCTTCTTCTTCCTTAAATTTTTCTAAGATCCTAACATATTCAGGAACGCACGGATAATTTCTTCCTAATTTTCTAAGCTTGCATGTATTAAGTGTTGCATTTTCTCTCTCTTAAGGGTATGTACATCATTTTCTAAGTGACTTTCAAGGTGTCCTTAAGCCATGATTTTAGGTTAATAGCTATAATCGAGCTCTACATGCCTCATGCCACTCAATTTTGCTATTCCTATATATATTTTTTAATAATTTTTACTATTTTCCTTATTAATTTTTAGCTACTTTTATATGTTTTCGGTTGTTTAAGGCAATTTCAGTGTATATTTATATATAACAATTATACCCAAAGTATATGTACTACTTTCACATATTAGTTTAGTTCATTCTAAAATTTTATAATCTAAATAATTTATTTCTAAAGTTTACTTAATTTCCATTACCTAACATGCATGTTTCCAATATGTATTCTATTATATAGTTTATTATGACACAACTGACTATTTTTAGTTACAATATTATTATTTTATGATATTTTGATATTCCAAACCCATGTAATATCCTTAACCAACTTCTATAATTACCTGTGAAATATTTTCTTAATCGGACCACCTTTGTGGATGCCTTAAATTGGCCACTTGAAAAGCCTATGTGAAAATATGAGTCTTACAATAGTTTTAACAAAAATCTCTTCATCACAACTCTATAAATATTACAAGTAAGTTTTTAGACTAATTTTGAACTAAAAAACAACGTTGTTAAGGGTTTTGAAAGCAACTTCGAAAATTGCTAAGTTTTGGTAGTTTCTTAAGAGTGGTATATCTAGCCATTTAATTTTAGCAAAATAACATTTTTGTTCCCTAAAATCTAAATACTAAAATATTTAAGAAAACATTTTTTTTATATTTTTCTAACTCAATTTGGTATTTTTAGTAATTAATTGAAATTCAAAACAAATTAAAGGATTTAGCAGTAAACCACTTTCCAACCACCCACCAGTGATAAAGGTAGTCAATAACTCCAAATAGGATGTCTCCTATCAAGTGGTGGTGGCCGTTTGCTTCCAAAAGTCACTTACACACACAAACTTTGATAACTTAGATTTTTACCATTTTCTTGCAAAATTCCCTTAAATTTCTCTCTTCTTTCAAAGGCTCCCACCATTTTTCCTCACAACTAGAGGTTGCAAAATGATTTGTAGAAGAAGAATTAGGTTTAAATAGAGATTGCATGTTTGGTAGGAATTCTTTTTGGCGAACATGTTTCTAATTTTTGGCTTTTTCCTACTTAATATGTGTCTTAAACTACAGTTAGATGTCCCTAATATATTGCTGGTATTACCACATTTATAGCATGATTTTACTTGCTACCACATCACTTTGTTTTATTATTTTTTTTATTTTTCTTATTTATTTTAGCTTACTTTTGCATGTAATTGGATTTTTTTGGGTAATTATAGGTATATATTAATATATGTACAATACATTTTGCATACATACATATACCTAAATAGGGATAGCAATGGAGCAGGTCTGGGACTCGTCCTACTACCCTAATGGAGTTCCTAAATCCTTAATAAGTTTTAACCTTATTCCCAGATTCCGTCTTAATATCCTAATAGGGTACTCATCCTTCTATCTGTAAACTCGTTTACTTTTTTTTTTTTTTAGCCAAAGGATTATTTTTCACTTAAATAAATTATCCTATTTATGTTATCGTTTTAGTGAAACTAGGGATATATATTGAATAATAAAGTAATTCCTACTTGAAATTTGTAGAATAACAACATACATGACATAATCAAAGGTGAGCAAAAAAATAAACCAAACCAAACCAAACCGGTCTACAAACCAAATCAAATCAAACTAAAAATATGGTTTTTCATACAATTTACTTTTGAAAATTTTTAATCCAAATCAAATTGAAAATTCTTGGTTGGTTTGGCAAGATAAATCAAACCAATTTGTAAAACTGAATCAAACCATTTTATAAAAAAATATAGTAATATTTTACTTATAACTAAAAAATATCTTTTGTTTGAATATAACACTTAAAAGAAATTTTAATTTACATTTATTGAAGCGTATGTAAATTGAATTTTTAATTACCATAATATATAAGTTATATATATAGTTTGATTCAAAACTCATAGTAAATACTATTTTTATAAATAAAATTAGCTGTTAATAAACATTAAAAAAATTTTATTCACATGAAACCTCTATTATGATATTAATATTCATTATTATTAAATCAAGTCAATACTTTTCATATGAGATTGCATATCGTGCATATATACTTTCTAAAATTAGAAGATATGGTTCAATTTATAAACAAAACCGAAATTTTATGATTTGAAAAAATTGTTAATCCGAATTATATAGTTTGGTTTAAAGTTATGAAGAGCAAATTGTATTTTTATGTTCTAGTTTCGTTTAGAGGAAAAACCGAACCAAATCAAGCCGTGCTTACTTATAATAACAATGTAAAATTATCTAATATGCTAGAAAATACAAATTATCAAAGAATACTAGCAATAGTTGAGTTGAAGTCTCTATTGTTAAAAAAAAAAAAAGGAGTAGGAAAAATAGCCGAGAGTAAGAGATGCCAGACGCAACAAAATCATAGATGCTGAGTCGAAGTCGCTTTGTTGATGTGAGATGTCGATGCTATGATCGTGATCCATGAAATGTGAGAACAAAAAAAAGTGAAAACTAAGAGAAGAGACTGAAAGAGTATATTCAAGAGAGAGATATGAAGCAGATTGAACTAAAGAAGACTAGAGAAGAGGGAGACTCAAATACTAGAGTCTAGGTGAGAGAAGATAGAAGAGAAGCAGATGATGGATATGAAATATGACTGATGAAGCAACTAAGGTTAGCCTTTTAGGAATTTACGTAAGGTATCTTACTTTTTTAATATATATATATATAAAGTTTAAAATTTTTTAATTACATTCTTCCTCCAATTGATGCTTCATTTAATGTTATATTTTTAATTTATTATTTTATTAGGTAATGGGTTTCCTAACAAATTTTTTACAAACACCATAACCCGTCCTAAAACCCTAAAGGGTTTTTAGTCATTTTCTAAGATCTATCCCAAAATCCATCCTAAAGCTCTATCGAGTAATACCCTATAGGGTTTTAAGCTAGACAAATGGATCAAGTACCCTATTATGACTTGCCCTTGTTATCCTTGATCCTAAATATTATTTCAAGTCATTTTATTATTTTCAGTATACACATAATTTATATCTAAAAGCTTGTTAATTATTGGAGCTTGATTTGCATGTCTTAAATAAATAACAAATAATACATTTATAATCAATATTTTCGCTATATTATTTTTTTATTATTTAATTTTCCCAATTCTAATCTTGGATGCCACTTTTACTAACTCTTTTTGTCTCATTGTAAAATTCACGTTTAGTCAGACAACTTTCATAATTGTCTTAAATTTTACGTACTAATCCCAAGTCACTAACTTGTGGAGCTTTACATTTTTCCTTAATAGGCAATTCTTGTGGTTATACCAAATTTAAGTGTTAAATCCTAGTTATCAATTTTACAAGGTCTCGCATTATTTAGGAATGCTTAGGTCATCTTAAAGAAGATGCCCATCTTAAAACAACAATAAGTATGCTAAGCATAAAGAATTAATAAAAAATATTACTAGTTTAAGAGATATAGTCAAGAAAGATGAGGAAATTAGTATAAAAAATCCAGTATAAATCTTCAATCGACTAAGATGAAGAATGCAAATCCTTCAAAAGTTAATGCCTTCACTTAAGAAAATACCTTACCTTGAGATTATGGATCTTGGATGATTGTTTAAAGGAATCGAAGAAGTAAGGCAAATAATTTCAAAAAATAACTAATACTTGAAAAGATAATAATAAGCTTAATCTTGATCATGAGCTTAGGTCTCCTTTCTCAAAAGAAGGAAAATATGGAGAGAATGCCAGCCTTAAAAATATAACATTGATGAGGTGCTCCTAGCTAACTTTTAAGCGATATAAGAGGGGGCTATGCCATTGCCTTTACAAGATACTTTTAACACATTAAATGAAAATATTCTAGCTAATGAAGGGAACTTCTATTAAAAACCAAGCTAATATAGCAAATGAACCTTCTCAAATCTTCCAAGCTAGAACATTACAAGAATAATGCAATAAGAGTTCTTATTGTAAACGAAGCGGCAAGAAATGTTGGAAATCGACCAAAAGGTTCTACTACACTTCAACATCAAAATATTCCTTCTAATCTCTGAATTCCTTGATTGTACCATAAATGGCGCATGTTCTTTAATGATTACAACAATGGATAGGCCCGACAAGCTATTAATTTGTTCAAGATAACAGTCTTATTGACGACTCCCCCATGTTAGTAGACCAAATACTAGTAATATGAACTTAAGGGATAAAGGAGAATGGTGCCATTCAATTCACATGGATAAGCATTGATGGGAATTAGGCTACTAGACCTCTGACCCATAGCCAAGCCTAAGGACTAAAGGGGCTGGCACGACGAATCATTCTATTCCAACCAACTCCTGCCGAAGCCGAGTACTTCCTTGCCGAGTCATCCTTCATGCTGCATCGTATGACCGCCCATTTTTCTGTAGTATGTTGAGTTGATGATTACTCCCCCATGCCAAATCAATCAATTACTCAGCATCTTCCTTGTCAAGAAGCCAAGAGAGAGAGTCTGAACTTACTAGGCCATTTCTGCTCGGACAAGCCTATCTGTCCGTACTTTTTGTCTGCATATTCTAATGACCTTACCCATGTAGCATCGCTACGTATACAATATCATATGTAGAATCCATTGCACTAATGATTGTTTTTCTTGTATATTTATTTTTACCTTTTTGTATTTTGTACATTACTTCCTTAAGAAAATACTTTTTTTTGTCTTTTTCTCTTAGGTAGGTTACCCTAACTTATGAGTATAAATACCCTTGTACTTGTAACTGTGATAAGAGGAGATTACTCTTAACATACACTCTTTTGAGTACTTTTTCTTACTTGCGTAAACACTATTTGTTTACTCTCGGCATTACTCTTATCATTTCCCTTAAATAAGGTTAGGTAGCGAATAACCTTACTGGACTAATTCGTACGTCATATCGAATTGTGCCGTAAATCCTCAAAAATTCCATTGGTGCATTATATCCTCTGGAGTTGTTTGTAGGTTTTGCTTACTGTTTCATTCTTCATTTTGCTCCTTTAGCACTTTCCCCATTAATCCTTTTTCGAGCTTTCTGCAAGCTTGCACCCATCTAGCGATCGGCCTTATCTGTTTTTGGTCACGATTCGTAACATCTTGGTATTAGAGCAGAGGTTTTGTGTGAACTATAGTAGTTCTCCTTGAAGTTCTGTTATACTCTATTTTTGCGTGTGTGAAACAAAGCAAGTTACTATGTTTTATTTAACTGCTGTGTTGTTAGCTGCTTGCTTTTTGAAGTATTTGTTAAGTTTTGAATCTGTAAAGAAAAATGACAAACCTAAGTATAAATGTTAGTACTGGTGATAACAGTGGAGTTGTCCACCATGGACGACAATCTTAAGGAACCTCCAAAAGCACTTATGAGAGGCTTGATAAGGTAGCTAACTTATTAGTGGATCTAACCTGAGTTGTTCATGCGCTGTCTTGTTGACCTATTGAGGTCGTGCAAAACACCCCACAAGTTGCTCAACTTGTTAGAGGTTAGAACCCAACTCGACCCATTCAAGGTGGAGGAGTTGGCGGATGAGTAAGGCGAAGGATAGACTTGAGAGAGCTTGACGAAGAGGAAGATGAGTATTTTAAAGAGGAGCATGTACAAATCCCCAAAGCATCCAACCATGTAAAGCTTCGAATTCTAAGTTTCAATGGATTTGGGAATGCTGATGAGTATTTGGATTGAAAAGACAAGGTAGAGCATGTGTTGATTACTATCAATATGGGGATTATGAGAAAGTGAGAACTGTTACTGTTGAGTTCTCCAAATATTCCGCTATGTGGTAGAAGAATTTTTAGGCTATGAGAAGACGAGAAGGGTATTGAAAGATTAAAACTTAGCCCGAGATGAGGAAGGTGTTCAGAAATAGATTCATGTCGGAAACATACCTCCAAGATATGTTCACTCGGCTTTAAGAGTTAAGACAAGGAGGCTGAACTGTTGACAAGTATGTTCAAGAGTTTCATATGCTTATAATGCGTTGCGAAGTTGAGAAACCACCAGCTTGAACAATCTTAAGGTTCGTTATCGAGTCGAGAGGAGACATTCAGGATGTTGTGGAGCTCTAACGATTCAACACAATGGATGAAGCTGTTAGGATTGCCCAGCAAGTAGAGAGGAAAAGAAGGAGTTGAGTACTGGCGAGGATGTCGACTAGCCGACTTAGATAGGTAAGTCACCAAGCTCAGTCGAGTATAGAGCCGAATAGAAAGGCCGACTTAAAGATGTAGTATTGATTCGAATGTATGAGAAAGGGCAAGGGTCTATTAAGAAGACTAGCCAGATCAAGTGCTTCAAGTGCTAGGGGTTTGGATATATGACTGCTTAGTGCCCGAATTGATGGACGATGGTTATCAAGGGAGATATCCTGAAGCTAGAAGTGGAGAGTACGAATGAGGAACCCGAGAAGGAGGAGGTTCTTGCCAAAAAAGAAAATACCGAGAAAGAACTGATTGAAGAGGACATATTTCTTGAGGACTTAGATCAGTTATTCACAATTGCCTGACGTACTATGAACATGGAACCTTCACAAGAGGAGTAGAGAGAGAATTTGTTCCATACCACTTGTAAGGTGAATGATCAAATGTGTGCCCTTATTATGGATAGTAGAAGCTGCGCCAATGTGGCATTAACCAATCTTGTTACAAAATTGAAGTTGCCGATTGTTTCACATCCGAGGCTGTATAAGTTGCACTGGTTGAGTGAGAAAGGAGCATTACATGTCACTTGATAAATACTACTTTCGATCACTATTAGGAATTACTTTGACTAAATTCTCTGCAACGTACTGCCTATGTGCATTTCCCACGTGTTGCTGGGTAGGCTATAGTTATTTATCAGGAGAGTTATGCATGACGACTACAAGAACACGTATATGTTCAAGAAGGATGACTAGAAGATCATACTAAATCCGATGCCACCGAGAGAAGTTAATAAGTTGTAGACAAAACTTGTTCACGGAATGAAGAAGGCTTTAGTAATGAGTAGAGTCGAGCTCCGAGAGTCCATCAATACTAATAAGCCGACTCTCTTGTTGGTCAGGCAACTATTGGAAATGAGGGAGCGGGGTGAGTTACTCCAAGAGATCAAGGAGTTGTTAGATGAATATGCTGACCTATTTCCAAAATAGTTACCTAAGGGGTTGCCCCCAACTCAAGGAATAGAGCACTACATTAACTTAGTACCTGGCGATGCATTGTTGAATAAGTTAGCTTATCGGATGAATCCCGAACAGGCTTCTAAACTCCAATGATAAGTCAATGACTTGCTAGAGAGAAGCTATGTAAGAAAGAGTCTCAGCCCTTATGCCGTGCCTGTACTTCTAGTGCCAAAGAAGGATGGAAGTGTAGATAGCGAATGTGTGTAGATAGCGAATGTGTGTAGATAGCCAAGTTGTGAACAAAATCACGACCAAATACAAGTATCTAATCCCGAGGCTAGAAGACATGTTAGATAAACTGAGTGGAGCTAAGATTTTCAACAGGATTGATCTTAAATCTGACTACCATCAAATCCGCATGAGACTAGGCGATGAATGGAAGGCTACGTTCAAGACTTGACATGGACTTTACAAATGGATGGTCATGCCCTTTGGCTTGTCGAATGCCTCGAGCACTTTCATGAGATTAATAAACCATGTATTGAGACATCTCATCGAGAAATGTGTAGTGGTGTACTTTGATGACATCTTGATCTATAGTACTGACATGCTTAGTCACTGTGAATATCTCAAAGCAGTCTTGGATATCTTTCGTGCCTAGAGACTATTTAGCAATCTAACAAAATGTTGCTTTTGCTAGGAGGAAGTAGTATTATTCTTGGGCTATGTAGTCAATGGAGGAAGCTTGCGAGTCTATGATGAGAAAATCTAAGCAATTGTTAATTAGCTAACTCCTACTACTTGTGTCGGCATGAGAAATTTCCACAGACTGGCTTCATTTTATGGAAGATTCATCAGGAATTTTAACACTCTCACTATGCTACTTACTGAACTAACAAAGAAAAATACCGATTTCTGATGGGGAGAAAGGGAGGAGAGGAGCTTTGTTAAGATAAAAGAAAGGTTAACCTCTGCCTCGATGTTAGTATTACCCGACTTCGACAAAATTTTTAAGCTAAAATGCGATGCATCGGGCATTGGAATAGGTGCTGTCTTGATGCAGAAAGTTTAACCAATTGCCTTCTATAGTGAGAAACTCCAAGGATCCCAATTGAATTATTCTATATATGACAAGGAACTTTTGGCATTGATTCAAGCAATGTAAGTATGGTAATATTATTTACTGTTGAGAGAATTTTTCATATATACTGACCATAAGTCGCTGAGATACCTCTGGAGTTAAACTAAGTTGTCAAAGCGGCAAGTAAGATAGGTTAAATTCCTTAAAGGGTTCAATTTTGTAATTAAGTACAAGCAGGGAAAAAGTAACGTAGTTGCTGATGCTCATTCGAGGAGATATGTGCTTTTATCAGAACTGTAAACCAGACTATTTAGGTTTGTGAGTATCAAAGAACAATACTCCAAGGATCCACACTTTAGACCCATAATTTCGTGTTACGTAGATGGTAGGACAGTGGACGAATATCATGTGGAGGATGGCTACTTGTTTCAACGTGGAAAATTATGCATGCCGACTTGTTCACTAAGGGAGTTACTAGTTAAGAAAGCCTACAGTAAAGGTCTCTCTAAACATTTTGGGGAAAGGAGGAGTTGTGAACTAATAAATGGCCGATTCTTTTGGCTGAGAATGAAGAAAGATGTGCACCGAGTTATCGAAAGCTGTATTATATGCAAAAAGGAAAAGTGCCAAGCCAAGTAAGGGAAAGCAATGCCCTTACCTGTTCCGACAAGGCCGTAGGCTGAATTGAGCATGGACTTTATTCTTGGACTACCACGAACGGCTCGAGGCAAATATTCTGTAATGGTCATCGTGGATAGGTTCAATAAGATGGCACACTTCGTACCCTATACCAAGACTAACAACGCTTCGACTATTGCTTCTATTTTCTTGTAGGAGATTGTGCGAATACATAATGTACTGAGAAGTGTAGTCTCCGATAGAGACTCAAAGTTTTTTAGCCATTTCTAAAAAACCTTATAGCGTCGACTGGGAACCAAATTACTCTTTAGTACCTTATGTCACCCCCAAGTTGACGGCTAAATAGAGGTGGTTAATCATACTTTGGGGTCATTACTTCAAGCTGTAGTAGGCAAGAACTTGGCTGATTAGGATGTTTACTTGCCAGTGGTTGAGTTCGCTTATAACTGAACATTAATGGACCATTAAGCAAACTCCCTTCAAGGTAATCTATGGGTTTAATCCCAAGTTGCCCCTCGACCATGCCCTTATACCAATACCTGTATAAGAGTACTTTGATACAACAGTTAAAGCATAATCCCTTCAGCACGTTTATGATAGGGTCACTCGGCACATCGACCAGGTTACTAGAAGAATGCGAAAAAAGACCAAGGGTAAAACTAAACGATTTCAATCGAGAGACTTAATGTGGTTGTACCTCAGTAAGGAGCAGTTCTTGAACAAGAGGAGAAACAAATTATCTACAAGAGCGAAAGGATCTTTCGAAATCCTCCAGAAAATCAATGACAATGCCTACAAGTTGGAATTGCCTAAGGACTACGGGGTTTCTGATGCCTTCAACATTACCGACCTTAGTCCATATCACCTTGACGGAAAACTAAGTGAACACCATTTGGATTTGATCCCAAATCTAAAACAACCTAGCGGAAATGATAGGAATCAAGTTAACAGACCTCTGACTCGCAGCCGAGCCCAAGGATTAAAGGGGCTAACACGACAAATCCTTCTGTTTTAACCAACCCCTGCTGAGGCCGAGTTACCCTTCATGCCATACCATATGACCGTCCATTTTCCTACAGTATGTTGAGTTGATGATTACTCTCTCATGTCGAACCAATCAATTACTCGGCATCTTTCTTGTTGAGAAGCAGAGAGAGAAAGTCCGAATTGACTAAGCCATCTCTACTTGGACAAGCCCATCTATCCATACATTTTGTCCGCATCTTCTAACGATCTTGCCAATGTAGCATCGCTACGTGTACAGTATCATGTGCAAAATCCGTTACACCAATGATTATTTTTCTTGTATATTTATTTTTACCCTTTTATATCATGTACATTATTTCTTTAAGAAAATACCCTTTTTGTCTTTTCCTCTTAGGCAGATTGCCCTAACTTATGGGTATAAATACCCTTGTACTTATAACTGTAATAACAGGAGATCACTCTTAACATACATTCTTTGAGTACTTTTTTTCCTTGCGTAAACACTATTTGTTTACTCTCGACATTACTTTTATCATTTTCCTTAAGTAAGGTTAGGTAGCGAGTAACCTCACTGGAGTAATTCGTGCATCATATCAAATTATGCCGTGAGTCTTTAGAAATTACATTAGTGTGTCATATTCTGGAGCTATTCGTGGGTTTTGCTTACTGTTTCATTCTTCGTTTTGCTCTTTTTGCACTTTCCCCATTAATCCTTTTTCGAGCTTTCTGCAAGCTCAGACCCATCTAACGATCGGTCTTATCTATTCTTGGTCATGGTTTTCAACAAGCATCAAATTAAAGACAATCAAAGAATTCATTATCATTATTTCAACAACTCTTCAAGGGTCATTTACTAGCTTCATGCAATAATGAATCATTAAGTAAGTACATGCAAGGGAGTAGTAGAGACTATTCTCTGCTAACTACACTTTAACATTCCACTATCATCACTGTCAATAACCATCAATCTCTGCATGAATTATAGATTGCCACTATTTTTTCAAAATTAAGATGAAACAATGATAGTGATACAAACTTAATTCTTCTCATGCCATATTGTTCTAAAAGGAAAGAGGTTAATAACTAATGAAGTTAACACACTTTGGTCCATAGTAATGACTATCTTAACTAGAGTTGCAATGGCTTAATACCAAAATACTAGAATGATAAGGATTCTCTTACAGAACGTTTATGGAGCAAACTTTGATAGTTGAATGAATGTTACAAGGGAGGTAGTGCATGTTCACCAACCTAATATGCTCCCTTTATTCTAAAAAAACATAAACCGTTTGAGTGCCTACACCTTATATCATCAATTACTACATAAGAGCTTTATATGTGTAGAAGCCATGGGACAAATAGATAATATGTTTTGCTATACAACATCGACAACATGCATATTTTTCTCATTAAACAATTGTAGCAGGAAATTCACATAGTAATCTAGGTTTGTACCCTAAATTCTCCTTGATTCTTGTCTACAATTGATGCATGTTTAGATATAAATCTTAAAGTCCAATAATGGGATTCTGTGCTCATGCTTTGCAATGAAATTGGACAAGCACCATGGTGTTTTATAGGTGATTTAATTGAAATCACTAAGCAAAATGAGAAATGGGGAGAGAACTAGATAGATAAAACATATGCTTAGGTATATTCCTCGTACATGATAAATCATGGCCTCATAGATATGTGATATATAAGGCTATGATTTATATGGTCAAACCATGTATGGGATAACAAGGTTAGTATTAGAATTGATTGGGCTTGGAGCAATAACTATTAGAAATCCCTATATTTACCTAAAAACTAAAACTCTAACCACTATTCATTACTCGTTAAAACATAAATAGATCCAATGATATTCTCATCAAATAAGGCCTTCAACTTCTAATCAATATGGATTACACATCCATCCTTTCCAAGTTTAATAATAAGCACTTGTAAAAGCAAAGACAATTTTGTCCCAATTTAGAAGGAACTTATGATAAAAGTACAACAATGGAATAAAGAAACCTTTGAATTGAAAGGGAAAACAAAAAGAAGACCATTAGCCAAATTAGCTGGTAAAGAAAGAACATTGTCCTCTAACTTGACTCCCTTCTTTAATAGAGATGGAAAAAGAGATAAGATCAAACATGGTTGTCATTTGAATAAGAAGAAGCTTTTTTAAAAAAATGAAAGCAAGAACAAACTTGATAAATGATGGGAATAAAAATACACAATCTTATCATGTGATAGTTTCAAAGTAGAGAGAGAAGAATAAATTTATTACGTTACAAGACTTAGTTCGAAATTAGATTAGTAAATCAAATCATCTGAAAATACATAAATCTAATCATTTTCAAAATCTCTTTATCTCTTAAAAAAGCTTAATTTAAAGGATAAAAACATATTTTAAAACATCTAAGAGGGAGCTATCTAAGGAGTAACATAATGGACTAAGCAACCTCTATCTAGAACGGAAATTATAAAGGATCTACATTTGATAAGAAGTTAGAAGTCACTTGGAACGGATGGACTCCATTGCCATTTCTTCAAGTCTGGTTGAGATATTATGGGAGAGTTAATTATTAACCTTGCTACAAAAATTTTTTAATTGCACAGCATCACAAGAAATAAATTTGACCTTATTAGTTTTAATTCCTAAAACTTCATGAGCAAATTAATTATCTTAGTTTATACCAATTAACCTGAGCAACATAGTTTGCAAGATCATCACAAATTTATTGGTGAATTGCCTAAGGGCACATTTTAATATGTTGATACATCCAAACCAAGCCAAACTTCATTCCATAAAGAAAAGCAATTGATAATATCATTGTCATGAATGAGTTGCTATACAATTCTATAAAAAATAAAAAGGGAAATTATGGTTAGATGTCTATGAAAATTGACTTAGGAAAGCCTTTAATAAGGCTGAATGAGATTTTATCAAATGGGGCTCTAGTTTCCCTTAACTTTCCAAGTTGACGGGTTCAATTAATCTCATCCTACTTAACTTCCACATATGTTGAAATAATTCTTAATAGATCCCTATAAAGACCTCATTTTTGCATTCTATAATTTTATAGTTTTTCCTTAGAATAGGAAAAAGAATCCTAATTTAGAAAAAAAAAAATAAAAAAGTAGAAAATATAGAAAATTTTAAAAAATTACAAAATTGAAAAAAATAATTAAACATAAAAATTTAGAAAAAAAAAAGAGTAGATAGAATAGAGTTTTCTTTCTTTTTTTTTTTAGGAAAATGGAATCTTTTGAAAAATAAAAATGTTTTTTTTTTTTAAAAAAAAAGAGCTTAGAATAGTGATGGGGTGGTTAGGTTTGGATTAGTTTATTTTGAGTAGTTATCTTTTAGAGTAAATCAAGTGTTTGTATTATTTAAGTATATTTTAGGTGCATAAGTTAATAGGGTATAGGCTAACAACACATTTAGTAAAGTATTTGAGTCCTGGCATAGCATTAAATATAAGGTCCTAGATTAGACTTCAACAATAAGCACTTTGTGCCTTTTATTTTTTTCCTATATCAAATAAGTGGCACATAGTTATTGGATTGCATATCTAGCCTTAACACGTGGCAATTATATGTTGGACCATGTAGCACCATGTCAACATCCTTTTTCCTCCTCTTTCTTTTCCTTTCCCGAGTTTTCTCGATGCATTCCCAGCTCGGTCTCTCCTCTTTATGACCTTTTTTAACCCATTTGTCTTCATGATATTACCAAAACCAAATTAATTGTGAAATCATGAAGAACACTCACGGTATTTTGTATTGTGCTTAAGAACTCGACTAGATTCACTCATTTATATACTTAAATAGGCTATAAAAAATCAAGGAAAAATTTTAAACCTAGATTTTTCTTCACTTTCCTTTCCTTGATTTGAGTTTCTTTAGTCAAAATTGAAGCTTCCAAGTGTGTTTTCAAGTAACAACGAAGATTGCGGGATGCGTTTTGACCAATTATTCATCCAAATTATAGTAAGTCACATCTATTTTCGAATTGAATTCCAACCAAAACCCATTAACCCAAGAATTCCAATCAATGGCCATTGTTGACCTTCTAATCTTAATTAAGCTAAGAACACTATAAAAAGGGGTCTTGAGAGCTTGTTCAATCATCATCTCTCATTTGAATCCGCACTCAAACATACTATTAAGCTATTTCTCTCTCTAGGTGTAGGTAATCTCTCTCTTTCTAAAAGTTCGTTCAAGCTCAAAGTGTTTCGAGCTAATCTACCTATGCGATGGTGTTCCCCATGATTAAAGCTTCGATACCTATCCTAAGCCTAACGATACCCTCTAACCCATAAGATACGACCTCTACTGCAAAGCCTTAACCTTAACCACACGACCACTGTACTGCTCCACCACGTCTAGCTACTCCTACTCTTAACCAAGCACATGACCAAGTTCTCCACCACGGAAAACAGCTAACCCTGCCCCCCTTGCATTCCCATCGACCACCATTGAACTCGGCTAACAACCACTACATAGACCACTTCTAAATGCCAAAGCATCGCCCTTATACTTCTTAATCCTAATGAAATTCACATGAAATAGCTCTCTCCTACTTGAAATGATGTCAAAATCAATTAGAATTCCCCCCTTTACTGTCGCTGCTTTATTCACCCCAAATATGAACTAGTTACCTAAATTCGAACTGACCAAAGACTTGATTTTTGACCTGCGCTCCAACCCATCGGGTGACCCATGCTTGGTCTAACCCTCTTTCTTTTGGTTTTATGTAATTTTTTTGTGAATTTATTTACCTTATTATATGTAAAAAAAAAAAAATTAATAGAGAAAAATAAATAAATAAAGCCTAGTTTTGTTTTATTTATTTATACTTTGGTCAAAAAAATAATAAAAAAAAGAAAAAAAGAAAAAATTTTATCACTTAGAAAATTCCTTTTTCAACAAAAATAAAATAAAATCAATCCTTTTCAAAATTAAGAAATTTTAGAATTTTCAAAAATAAAAAAAACCCTAATTTAAGACTTTTTTAGAAATTTTTAAAGTAAAATAAAATGGTTAAGAGACATAAATTCAACCACTTTTCAAAATTAAAATAAGCCAATGCACATAACTTTTCAAGAATAAACTACGGAAAGTTTGATTTCTATTAAAGGGTACATAAGCACCTATAAGATGACTTAAAATAGGGAAATTATTTTTATTTCCTTTTCTATAAATATACTTACCTTTTCTTTTTTCTTTTTAATTAATTTTCTTTAATTGTAAATGTAGAATTAGCTAAAAGGGTATTTTAAAAAATAAACTTAATCTTAAAAAGATCAAAAGTGATACTCTTTTAGGTTTTAATAAGTTAGCTCCCATTCTTAAATTCTTTGGTTTTAAAAGAATCATTTTTCAAAAGTGATTTTATCGTAGCTTAATAGCTAAGTTATAACTGAGTCACTCAATAAGTTATAACTTAATCTTTTTCCTTTTTTATGGACAATAATGGGGTGACAACTCCAAGTTTTTTTTTTTTTCAAAACATGTTTAAAAAGCTAGATTTTTCTTAATTCTTACTTGATGGTTAATATTAAATGGGTATGATTTAATATTAATAGTATTAAAAAAAATAAATAAAAATCAAGATAAATTTAGGCTCGACAATCTCTATCCAAAGCCTTTCTTCCATCAAGAGGAATAAAAAATAAGGAGTGAGACTAGTTGTGATAACTAGGAGCCAATTAAAATAAGAGGATCAAACTCTAGAATTTAACTTTATTGGTCTCATTAAAGCAATCAAAAAGAGGGAAGAGGAGAGGTTTCATGTTGTGCACAAGGTGTAGGGTTGTTTGAATTGACTGCTTATAAAAAGTTGAAGCTTTTTTTAAAATTAAACCACTTGATTACTTTATCCGTGTGGCTTAAGTATGTAAGTGCAAACAAAATAAGTGTAACTCGTGAAAGATAAATAAGGAGGGATAAAGAAGAGTAAAGGATTTATAAAAGTTCTACTTAATGCATTAGTCATCTCTCCTAACTCCACTTGTTGGAGATTCGATCATTTATGCTAGTTGTTCCACTATTTTCAAAATCAAATGAAGAGCTACAAGTTACAACCATACGCCTATAATAAACATAGCTCTACCTCTTCTAGCTTCAACAAGCTAAAATAGATCTATTGTACTCTTCACAACCAAACTACAACAACTTGTAAAGGAATCAAAGTAGGAAAGATAAATATAGTTTCCTAAGTTTTTTGAACGAGAACTTCTAAGTATAATAAGATGAATAAAATTAGATCAGAATTGCAGCTTGTATTTTTTTTTTCTTGAATGCTTCTTGATAATAATTGTGTCTTTATAAAATCCTAGAATTCTCTTATTAAATTTTAATTGCAACGGCTATTTCTTGAACTATCTTGGACTCATTGGATAAGCCTTATCTTCAGTTGGTAATGAGCTTCAAGAATCTTGAGATAACGTAAACGTTGAGTTGCTATTTTTCCCACAAAATTTGTTGCGATTTTTATTTGAATCTTTTAGCTGATAATTATATTATCAATTACTTTCAATCATATGTTTTTTTTTTTTTTGGCCAAACAATCTTATGTATTTATATTTGTATTTTCAGTATCTTGTTTTATTAAAAATTGTCAACCCTAATCGCATAGACACAAAATCATCCGTTATTCCTATGTATGCACTATTTCCTATTTGGACAATTTTAATTTGTCTTTAATGATTTCTTTACTTGGACTAGATCAAAAACAGCCCTACACACTTATGACTTTATATTGAAAAAGACATAACAATATGATTTACCAATCAGATCAAAAGCCATTACATTCAACTCGAGTCGATTTTATTTGTCTCTAGACCAAGCATGGCACAAATTGCTTTACATTGCTCTAGATGTCAAGAAGCACTATGTTATGTTGTATTCATTTAAGGGATAATTACACATAGCCATACATATAAAAACTTCTACTAGGATTCTTTCATGTAAATCTCTTAAATTCTCAAAACATAGCTTTACTACCTCATAGTCTTCAAAGTACATACATATCTTTCATATCATCACTAAAATCCTAAAATCAATGCTAAAAGGATTCTGTTTTTGCTGGTTCAATCTAATTTATTTTTTTAAGTTTTGATCCTCTTACATGTTCAATTAAGACGTAATTGGAGAATACTGATAATGATTTTAATGTTCTAAAAATTATATAGAAACACAAAAGTAAATTTGATAGAGTAGAGCTGTTGTAGCTAATACGTAGTTGCAAAAATTATAACTACAGTTTGGACTTAATTTGTTTCCAAGTTTATAAAGTAGTTATTACAGGGGGCAACTCTAGTAGGCTAAACCACAAAATGTCCAACTATCTTGGGCAGATAAAACTAGCAACAAGGATTTTCCCCCTCCATGCCGTCCCACGTGCATGAATTGACTAAGTTTAGAAAAGAAATTTTCTATTCAGAAACTTTTGTAAAAGTGATGTCTGCTCTGCTGTGCAGATAAGGTTGAATGCAAAAGATGCTAACCTATATGCCATCTAACTTTATATTTTCCACACTTTTTTTTTTTTTTTAAATGTGTGCGAGAAATATTTGTCTATCTATATTAAATGTTTTGATACATATCACAAATTATATGCTGTTTGGTGTAATGAATAACGAATAACAACTTCTTCTTTTTTTTTTTATCTATTTACTCATAAATAAATAAATCATAGATTTCTGGACAAAGACCATACGTTGAACAGAAGGAAGTTACATGAGAATAAATTTTCTCATAAACATCAATTTTTCTTCATATATAGTAATATATTATTAATAAAGGTGCAGATATAAACACTGTTTAAAAAAGAAACTTGATTTAGAGTTAAGTGCCCATAATATGAGTATTTGATTTAAAAGAGATTATAAATCGGTTTTATGTTAGAACCTTTGGGAGGAGGGGTTCAGGTGTACAATAGGTTTTTTGCGGATTAAGTGGGCCATTATTTATTTGTTTGAAAGGCAGATCTTATTTATTTAATGTGGGCCATTAATTTGCCGAAAGACGATATGCAAGAAAGCATATACCTTCCTTCGTAAGCAACTTTATTGTTGCATTTACTTGTGCTGTGTGATGATGTGTGAATTGAACAGTGAGGTCAGATAAAGTTTTCTTTTTAGTGGTGATATGGTGATAAGATTACCTATTTATCTCCTTTATTTTACTTTTGCCTTTTCTTTTGGATTCCATTCAACGTTGGTCTAGTTGCCAAGAAAAAAAGATTCCAACATAACTATTCTTTTTTCTTTACGTATATTGAAAAGAGAAAATTCATCAAATTTAATATTTTGTGTTTAGATGGATGATGATAATATTTAGATGTATATTAGTGATAGTTGATAATTTATGAGAAATCATCATTCATATTTCTATATAGTGAAATTTTATTGATATTTATTAATTATTAATTTATTCATATAACGTGATATTATTAGTGTTATCAAATTTAAGTTGATCTCTCCAATTTAATCTAATTTGATCTGATTTGGTTATAAAACTAGTATGGTCCAACCCTAATTAAAGCATGTCTACTCTTTAATTCTTTTATATATCCGAATGAATCACCTAAATTGAATATAATAATATTGGATAATACCATTAAAGCTTTTCTCAGTATTTGGGACAGATATATTCTACGTTTTGCCCACAGAACTAGCATATAGGAAGGGTTAATTGGCGACTAGGAAAAGTCGACAAGAAGATAAGGTTTGATCAAGCAAAATGTGAACATTCTATTTACCTTTTCCCGCATATATGTTGGACCAACGACTAATGTTATCCATAAAAAACCGAAGGGAGTTAGACATACCGAAAGGATGCGATGACATATTGAAAGGAAATTATTCTCTTATGGATTAGATTCTTATAAATATTAATCTATCGTGATATATGATAAATATATTAATATTTGTCATCAATATTTCATCGTGAATACACTCGTTAAGATCAACATATTATGAATGTTATAACCAAATATATAAGACACTCAAAAAATTACTATGAACTCAAAAAGCTCAAAGACCGAGGTTATCGAAAATTTTCAATTGGAAAGAGACAATATTTGTCTAATTTTTAGTAAAAATTATAATTATGTGCTTGAAAATTGAAAGGAATGAACTATTGGTGCAACTAAACTTATATAACTTGGAAAGTTTCAATAATATTAATATATCGTGAAAATCGATAAATGACGTATAAATATTAATAAAATTTAAAATTTTATATATGTATGAAAAGGAATTAATCTAACATCAAACATTTAAAATTTATGCATACGAAAAAGAACTTTATTGAAGCTTTATATTTTATCTGACGTGGGTTAAATATCTCCACATTGCATACATATATATATATATATATATATTAATAGATTAAAAGGGTCGAAGTCGCAATTCAAATGTGGGTGGTGTTCTTCATGGTTCGTATAGATCAGCCATTATATATTTTGGAAAAAGCGAGATAGATGATGTGTAAATTGGTGGTATCTGAGTAGGATGGAGGAGGATGACACGTAACATGTGGTCATATGCATGAATAAAAAGGGCAATGCGAGGAATTGCTTAAAATGGGTGATGAATATGACCACTTGCTGATGCCACTATGTTTTCTTTTCACCTAACAAATTTAGCACATAGCTAGTCCCATGGAAACAGAATAAAATAAAATAAAATAAAAAAATGAATGGATAAATGAAGGGTTAATTATGAAGATCCTTATACGTGCCCGGAGGCCTACTAAAAAGGCATAATAAGGAGACTCACATCTCAAAATATCAAAGTTTAGGGACCTTCATCCTTTTCAAGATAAGTCAAAAGAGTGAAATAAAGAGGTCTTTTATGTTAATCCCTTGTATAGGAAAAAGGAAAAAAAAGAAAAGAGAGAGAGAGGGAGATGATGTTTAAATAAGAACCTAAAAGATTAGTTCAGTAAGATTCTTTCAATATGCCCTTCATTGAGATCAATTCCTCTTAAAAGAATTGAAGATATCCCTTAATACGAAGGAGAAGCAATGGCTACAAAAACCAGATCTAGATAGCTTTTGGAGAGTGAGAGGAACACACATTTCTTGTATGAGTATCATAGCTAGTAGATCTAAGTCTCAAATTCTAGGACTTTTTTCATCACGACTCTTTAACCGATAAGCCTTTAACTACAAATTATAAGATCATCTAAAAAATTCTTGTGAACTCGTAGAGATCATCTTTAATTGATTAAGTAAGATTCATCGTCATTATGTTGTTAATAATTGAATTACTTCGCTCTTATTAAAAAAAAAAAAGAAAGAGAATACAGGATAGATGACTCTAAAGCTTAACCTTGAAAAAGCTTATGATTGAACTAAGTAAAATTTTATATGTGGCGTCCTTAATGCCTTAAAATTTCTAGAGTTTTAGATGTAATTAATTGGATCATGTCTTTCGATTGTTGATTTCTTGGTTATGCAAAATGGAGCTTGGCTCCTTTAGTCTATTTTTTCATCATTGAGATAAAAGTTCTAAGTAAAATGACCTAGCTACATATTGAACCGAATTTATGGAGACTAATTAAGTTCAGGGGTTCAACCAAATGGTTCTCGCATCTCTTCTTTAGTAATGACCTTCTTTTGAAAGGTGAAGCCATGGTTGAGAATGCAGATATTCTCATGAATGTAATGGAGACTCTTGAATGGGCTTCTAGGGAGAAAATCAATTATGAGAAGTCTAAAATCATCTTTTCAATAAATGTTGGAGAAATTGAGAAGCAACAAATTTGTAAGAAACTAGGTATTAGACATGGAAAGGAGCTTAGTAAGTACATTGGTTTTCCTTTAATAAACCTGAGTAATATAAACCAATAGGAGATGAAGTTTCTTCTAGAGAAGATCCGAAGTAAGCCTTTATTGGATGGAAAGCAAAGCTACTTAATATGGCCAGTTAGAAAGTTCTCGTTTCCTCTGTTTTTGAAAACATAGTGAACTATTACCTTCAAGCTACAGTTCCCTTAGGGCATTTCCAAGATAAGTTTCAAAAACTAAACAAGATTTCTTATGGGATCTACTAAAGAGAATATAGAAAAATCCATTGGATTGAATAAGATAAAGTCAAGAAAGACAAAGATCATAAGGGATTAAGCTTAGTGGTTCTTAGAGCAATATTATACTATAACATGACAGAGAATAATATAGCATGGCTCACACCTCTTTTATCTTGTTTGGTATACTAAGTATATCATAAACCATTTTTTTATGCTAATTATTACATACACTTAAATAGTGGTTTTGACAATTAAATTGTTTGTTTTATCTTACATTTACTTAACTAAATTTTCGTTATATCACCATCAATTTACCATAATTTCTACCATGACACTAACGACACACTATCACTACACCACCATCGACACCATATCACTACTACCATTGTTGACACCTTGCCACCATTATATCACCCTTGTAGTGGTGGATGGTGCATTTATGCCTTAATATTAGTAAAAAACAATAGTAATGATAATGTCACAATTTGCAACAAGAGTAGAGGTGGTGACGATGGTGAAGTTACATCATAATGGTGATGATAATAGTATAACGACGATGGTAATAATAGTGGTGACAGTATTGTAGCAACAAAAATAATGTGGTGTAATGACAATAAAAGGTGATGTGATGGCAGTGATATGTATAGTGATGGTGACATGATAGTAATATTGTGATGGTAGTGGTGATAGCAATGCGATGCTACTATTATGTTAGCGGTGATGGAGATGGTGGTAGTGTTGCTAGCAACAATGGTAGCATAGTGAGGTTATAATTGTGGTGTTTATAGAGGTGGTTGTAATGGTGGTACTATGTGTTGAACCTAGAGGTTTTTGTGTATGATTTTAATGAGAACAAAACTATGTAAATCATGCTAAATCAATTGTTAATATAAACCAATTTGCAATTCTCATAAGAACTTTATCAATTGTATCTTTTAAAGAAGTAGAATTAACTTGGAAATACTTTATAACTTATTGAATTGATTCTAATATTATTGAAAGAAGAAAAATGGATCAAAACTATTTATTATGTCTAAGTGTGTTTTTTAACTATTATGGTATGAATCGTTCGGTTGGTTGTGCTGGAACCATTCAGTTGGTTGCATTAGATAAATTGTGATCAAAGGTATATGCTAAAACCGTCTGGCTAGTTGTGTTAGAATCGTTCAGCTAGTTGAACCAAATGAACTATGATCAAAGCCATATGTTAGACAATGCGCCTAATTATCCTTAGACCATCTAGTTGGTTAAGGAAAGTCTTATGAGGACAATGAGCTATATTGAACCATACGACTGGTGACTTGAAAACTGTCCGAATAGTAACTCTATTTGAATGGATGGTCCGACTGGTCTGACTACAACCATCTAATTAGTTTGCATAGAAATTAGCTGTTATAGTACATTTAACACAGGATGAATAAGGCCAAATTTTTGCTCGAGGATATAAATGCAAGTTTGTAAGCAATTGAAGTACAATTAATAAAGACAAATTCTTGCAATTATTCCTCTTGTATACTTGTACTTCATTCCAATTATCTTATGCTCATTATTTACAATATTTGTAAACCCTAGTATTATACGAAGCTTCATACTTGCAATTTTTACTCAAGAGAGAGTACTATATTAAGTGATTGAGAGTTGTTGTAATTGTGAGATCATTTGTAATAGAGATTGGGTGTAAGTAATTGTGCCATTGAGATTGTGATCAATAAAATTGTGTGTAAAGACTTTGGTTGAGGCATTGGCTAATCATGAAGAGTAGAAGGCGGTCCGAACTCCACATTAAAATTCCAAGCTTGATTTCTCTTTAAATTGCTATACTTTAATTATTTCTTAATTATTTCCATATTGTATCTATTTAGTAAATTTGATTAAAGATTCGTTATCAAAATAACATTTTGTCATTAAACTCAATTCATCTCCTCTCTTGAGTTCCTAGTGTCGTATTTCATTTGGTATTAAAGCTAGTCTCTATAGTTATCATTGCTTAATTGCATTATAGAATAAAGATCATGGCATTATATGCACTAGGTTTCATAGAGGGTCAAGTTATAAATAGGCTACCACTTCTTACTAATAGAAACTATCCTTATTGGAAGTATAGAATGAAATCTTTATTAAAGTACAAAATAAAAACTTTAGGATGTAATTGAAAAAGGACAAATTAAAATGGAACAAAACGAAGAGGATGAATATATCGAGAAAGATTGGAAGAAAGTAGACTTCAATGAAATAGCCATGAACATATTGTATTGTGTTATGACCTAAAATGCTTCTTAATGAGACTATAGATGAAATGCATAAGAGATTTATTGATATTATTAATCTATTAATGGTGCTTAATAAGAGACTTTCTAACTTGGAGATTAATGCGAAAATTCTTAGGTTTCTTTAAAAAGAATATGAAGCCAAGAGGACAATCATTAAAGAAGTGCATGATCTAGAAGCATTATCAAATAAACAACTTCTTGGTACACTCAAGACTTATGAAATAATCAAAAAACATGAAGAAGAATCTAAGAAGAAGGCTATTGCTCTCAAAGCCAACGATTGCAATATTAATGATGAAGGTAATGAAAGTGATAATGGTGATGATGAAATGGCAATGATGGTAAGGAGATTTAAGAAGTTCATGAAGTTCAACAAGAAGCTAAGGAGAGACAAAGTTGGTGGTAACAATACCTCAAAGCCTACAAAAGAGAAAAAAGGAAGTTATAAAGTGTTATAATTACCACCAACTAGGACACATCAAAGATTATTGTCTACTCATCAAGAAAGCCGATAAAGTATCAAGAAAGAAAGCTATGGTAGCTTCTTGGAGTGATAGTGAGTTAAATGATGATCTTTACCTCATGGTGGCTTCTTGGAGTGATAGTGAGTCAAATGATGATCTTTGCCTCATGGCCAGAGATGATGATATATGCATTACATCCCAATCCTCTTATGATGAGTTGAGAGACAGGTATAATGATTTTTTAAAAGAGTTTGTTAAAATGCAAAAGAAGAATAAGATTTTTAAACAAATAATTAATGATGTAGGAAATGAATTTGATGTATTCAAACATGAGTATAATAAAATAGTTGAGGAAAAAGAGAACCTAGAAGAGGATAATGAATATTTGAGAATTGAAAATGAAAAGTTAAAAGTTGAGTATGATAGTTTAAAGAAAGAAAACGATGAATTGAATAAGAGGAATAAGGAAATTATGAATGAAACTAAAGAGCTAATTAAGGAAAATGGAGAAATGAAATCAAAGTTCAATGTAATTGAAAATGAAAATGCATGTTTAGATAAGTTGAGTAAGTTAGAAATAGAAAATAATATATTGAAATCTAGCTTAGATGATTTAGACAAACTATAGCCAAGTTTGTTGAAGGAGAAAAGAATTTAGAAAAACTTTTGGAACAAAAAAGGTATGGTTTTGAGAAAACCGGAATTGATTATAGCAAAAATAATATCTACAAGTCTTATAAAATTTACTTTGTCAAAACAACTAATAGTACTTGTAACTATTGTGGAAGGTATGGCTATATTGCTCACACTTGTGCAATAAGGAGAAATACTAATTTGAATCATAGAGAAAAGATGCTTTAGGTCCTTAATAGACAGTTTTATTGCTACAACTAACCTGAAAGAACCCAAACTCAAGTGGAAACCAAAAGTTTAAATTTTTTATTCTTGTAAGAACCTTCAAGGAAAAGTAACAAATAAATATTGGATAGCAGATGCTCAAGATATAGGACGGGAGATACTACCAAATTCACTACATTGACCTTGAAGAATGAAGGGAATGTTATCTTTTAAGACAATAGAAAATCAACAGTGTTGGGTAAAGGTAACATTCTTATTACCAATGATCTTATTATTAAAAGTGTATTGCTAATTGATAATCTAAGACATTACTTGCTTAGTATTAAGAAATTATATAATGGTGGATGTAGGGTTACATTCCTAGTAAATAAGTGTATTATTGAAAGAATTAACAATAATCAAAGTAGCTTCAAAGGGTATAAATAAGGAAATATTTATAAAATTAATTTTAAGAATTTTTCAAGTCAAAATGAAACTTATCTATCTAAAATAATGATAGTTAGTTATAACATAGAAGATTAAGACATGCTAACATGGAAGTCATTTCTAAGCTTATTAAAAGAGATCTTGTTAAAGGTTTACCAAAAATTAATATGCCAAGCATATCAATAAGGAAAACAAACCAAAAATTCTTTCAAACCAGAAGATGTTATCTTATCTTCTAAGTCACTACAACTACTACACTTGAACTTGTTTAGCACTACACAAACATTAAATTTAGGTTAGAAAAGATATACTTTGGTCATTATTGTTGATTTATCTAAATATACATGGACCTATTTTCTTGCAAGTAAGGATAAAACAAATCATGTATTTTTTAAATTTTGCAAGAAGGTCCAAAATAAAAAAAAAAAAAAAAGCCTTACAATTGCATTTCTTAAGAGTAATCATGAGGAAGAATTTGAAAACTTTGAAATGGATGATTTTTGTAATCAATATGGTATAGAACATACCTTTTTAGCACCTAGAACTCCACAACAAGATGTAGTTGTCGTAAGGAAAAATAGAACCTTAATTAAAATGGCTAGAACAATGTTTTGTGAAAATAATTTACCAAAGTATTTTTGGGTGGAAGCTGTTAACATTGCATATTACATTTCAAATTGTGTTTTCATAAGATCAATTTTAAAGAAAACTCCCTATGAGCTTTGAAAAGGCATGAAGCCTAACATTTCTTATTTTCACCTATTTTGTACCAAGTGCTATGTGCTTAATAATGGTAAAGAACAACAAGGCAAATTTAGCTCTAAATCGAATGAGGCTATTTTTCTTGGATATTCAATAACAAGTAAAGCAGATAAAGTACTTAACAAAAGATCTCTAGTTGTTGAAAAGTCTATAGATGTTGTGTTTGACAATTTATTGCCTTGATTGCATGATGTATCTCATAATGAAATTCATTTAGATAGGCTAGACTTAAATAATGACAATGCTCTTGATAAAGATGTTCTTAAGGAAGATAAAGATGCAAATCAATCAAATTTAGACTTCCCTAGAGAATGGTGGTTTGTTAAAGATCATCTTAAAAAATTAATTATAGGAGAACTTTCAGATATAGTATTTATAAGATCATCCCTTAGAAATATAAGTAACTTAGTATTCTTGTCTCAATTTAAGCCTAAAAATATTGATGAAGCTCTAAAAACGAATGTTGGATGCAAGTAATGCAGGAGGAACTTAATGAATTCATCAGGAAAGAAGTATGGGATCTAGTACATAGACCTAATGATGGATTAGTAATTAAAACAAAATGGGTCTATAGAAACAAACTTGATGAAATTAGTATAATAACTAAGAAAAAGGCTAGATTGGCTGGTAAGAGCTATAACTAAGAAGAAAGGATAGATTTTGATGAGACCTTTGCCTCGTTGTTAGACTAGAAGCCATTATGATACTTTTGGCATTTGCGGCACATAAAGATTTCAAACTATTCTAAATGGATGTCAAAAGTGCTTTCTTAAATGGTTATATCAAGGAAGAAGTATATGTAAAGTAACCTTTGGGTTTTGAGCATAATGAGTTATCTGATCATGTTCATAAACTTAATAAAGCACTTTATGGACTTAAATAATTTCCTAGAGCTTGGTATGAAAAACTTAATAGCTTCTTAATAGAAAATGGCTTTACAAGGGGACAATTGGATATAACTATGTTCATTAAAAGTTACAATTCTTATACATTGATTGTTCAAATCTATGTAGATGATATTGTGTTTGAAGCTACTAGCATGGATCTTGTAAATGAATTCGTAAAGTGTATGAAAAAAGAATTTGTAATGAGCATGATGGGATAACTCAATTACTTCTTAGGTCTCCAAGTTAAGCAAGTTGAAAATGAAACATTCATAAATGAATCCAAGTATTCATGAGAGCTTTTGAAACATTTTAAAATGAATAATTGTAAAGTTAGGCCTACCCATATGAGCACAACACTAAAACTAGATAAAGATGAACACAGTAAATCAATTTGTAAAAAGCTTTATAAAGGTATGATTGAACTATTTTTAAGGGGGGTAGAATGTAAGCCCCAAAGTTCAGCCAAGTAACCGTAAGATTAAACTTAGAACCTAAGGTTTAGGGCGATCGGCTAAAGGATCCGATCACACCCAAATTATAAACTATTGAGAGAAATATTAGTAAAAATGACCCCGTAAACTTAAATTTAAGAAAATAAATAGTAAAATAGAAGACTATAAAATTTTCAAATTTTAAGCATAATAACTGCTAATTATCGAAAAGGCAAAAAGTGTAATATAATAACTAATAAATTAGTAGAGATAGATTATATGTATACTAAAAATTTTAGAATGACCAAAATAATATTTAGGAATGTTCACGTGTACCCTACATGTATTTACGTGTAGATAAAAATACGCGTAATTAATAAAATTGGCCGAAAACTAAGTAAATAATTAAAGAAAAATAAAAAATAATTATAAAAAAAATCAGAAGAAGATAACTACAACAAGATTAGGTCGTGGACTGAAAAGAAAAAATTAACCAATAAGAATTTGACAAACAAAAAGCCTAAAATCAAGGAAATAGAGTAAAATCCCATCAAATTAATGCACATTAATTACTATATTTGTCTATAAATAAGGAAAAAATTCTCAGAAGTCATTTGGATAGTTTGTGATCTGAGAAAAATTGAAACACAAGAAAAATCGAGAGAAATTCTAGAAAATAAAAAAAAAAAAAGAAAACTGTGCAGATTAGCAAGGTGAACTAAAACCACCACCCACCACCACCTGGGACCGAACCACCACCACCACCACCACCACCACCCTACACTAGGACCACCGCCTAGACCGGCCGACAGCCTTAGACCGGGTTTGGACGGCCAGAAAGCTTCGAACCGGTTAGTCACTTATTCACCCCGATTTTTGTATAATTTTGTAAAATTAGTTATTTTGCCCAGAAAATTATGAAACTTATTATTCTGAGGTTTTATTGTATGTAAATTTAGGGAAAAATATTGATTTAGTTTAATTATGTTTGGAAATATAGGGTCCCTAACAAATTGTTCAAAACCGAGCATGAGTAAACCGGAAATTATATAGGCTTAGGGATGTAGTTTAGGGCTCAAAATTTTTCTGTAGGATTCTCATATGATATAGAATAGTGCTATGAAGCCCTTTTTCAAAAATTAAATTTCGGAATTTTTAAGTTAATTTTTATCCCTAAAATAATGGTAAAATTAGGTGATTTAGGGTTAATTATGTAATTAAATGATTAATTTCTGATTTAGTGAATAATTACATGTTTCAGGATGTTAAGATCTGATGGAGTATAATACTTATAGCATTTAGGGTGTTAGATGTAATTATTAGGTTAATTATGTAGTAAATTAGTAATAGAAAAATATAGTAAATTATGAGTTAATTTTGTAAATTAGAATAATTAGGTGTAAAACCTGATCTAGGATGAATTTAGACATTTTGAAGTAGTAATTTATGTTAGAGATGGTAATTAGGGTAATAGAAATATTAGAAATGCATTATGTGCATAATATGTAATAATACATAATGTGTAATTTTTGAAAATATAATAAATAGAAAATATTAGGATAAAATTAATATTATATAAATAATAGGGATATATAATAAATCTGATAAGAAACTTGAATTTATGTAATTATATGAAAAATGTAAAAATTTCTCACATTAGGAGTAAATTTTGTACACAAATAGGGATTTAAGTGTACCGGATGGAATAAAATACTGACTAGGGGTAATAATGGTATATAAGAGATCAGGAAGTAATGTGATTAATTTCACATTATAGGTTGAAACGGATTTTTAGGGTTAGAATCTAAAACATTACTTAAAAATCGAACTAAAAACCTAATTTAGAAATCGATGCGAAAACCGAACCTGAACCTAACCCCAAACCTAGAATAATTATAAAAGACTTAATACCTAGATAATTAGGCATATTAAACCTTAAGCAAAACCTAACAATAAGCGTTGTAGGATAAAATGAACCTATAATATTTATATGAAAAGCTGAAACTACGTTCGTGTTATAGGAATAACCGGCGATGGCCTGAGCAAATCGGACCTCGAGTGAGCGAGCGAGGAGTCGAGGTAAGTTGGGATTAATACGATGCTGTATTTTTGGAGGCTTAAGATTATGCTTGGTTGTGCTTGTTAGATAGTTGAATGTGTGCATGTGCTTGATTATGGGTGATGCTATGATTTTGTTTGTTGCTTAGGCACATGTTGTATGAATTGTATGTAATGATTGATCACCCTAAATTGGACTTAATCAAATATACGACCAGTAATCATAATCGAACATGCATGGCAACCCGTTAGGAGATTTAGGACTCTCCGGCCAAATACCGACCCCTTCGGAAGGGATAGCGCAGGATTGCAAAATGGTCTCTTTTTCATCCTCAGTTGAACTAAGTGATAGGAGAGGAGGTCGCGGTGAGGGTGAAGGCAGTGGTTCGAAGGTAGTCGCGGGAGGAGCAAGGTCTCCTTTACACAAGCCTGGGTTTGGTCGTGAGCTGTTGCATTAACGGCAACTCCTCAACCCGGATTAGAGCGGGCGCAATTTCTCTAATCTCACGACGGGCCGGACAACGTCGTGCGATGGCATTTGCTTGCACATGCATTGCACCTAATAAGTGATTGAAAACCTTGTTGTGAGTATGGTATAATTTTAAGTCCTCCGTCTTAACTTACTGAGCTGTGGTTGCTCACATCCCTATAGACGTCGTGCAGGTGCTGGCTAAGAAGCGGATTCCAATTACTCTGAAGCTAGCAACTGTTGGATCCTGGGGAGTGAGGAAAAACATGTGAAGAATAAATATATTTTTAAGGTTTAAGCTTTTACTTTAGAACTTCTCATTTTTGAATAATGTAATAACTAGGAAATGTATTACGGAAAAATCTTGTAAACCTTAATTGTAATAACTGTATTATAATATATATATCTTTCCTCACTTTCTTAGAGAAATGATTTATTTAAATTATAAACTGTCTCCTTCAAAGCGGGTTAGTCGTGGACGCCTTGTGTAAATCAGGTCTAAGATAGCGGTTGTAAGGCCAACTTCTATCTTAGGATGGTTTACACGGCGGGGGCTATTACGACTCTGCCGCTTCGGGGCGTGACAAGAAGCCTATTGTACTTAATTGTATTTAAATTAGATATTATGATCATTGTATGCTTACGTGCAAAATTTGAATCTTACTTGAATGCGATAAAACGCATCTTCAAGTATCTAAGGAGCATTATTAAAATCAGCTTGTGGTATCCCAAATATAATTCTTTCAATCTAATGGGATACTCCAATGTTGACTTTGTTGGATGCAAAGTTGATTGGAAAAGTAAAAGCAGCATATGTCATTTTCTAGGAAACTCTTTAGTGTCTTGGCACTCTAAGAAACAAAATTCCCTAGCACTCTCAACTCTCGAGACGAAATATGTGGCCGCTAGTGATTGTTATGCTTAAATCCTATGGATGAAGCAAACTTTACATGACTATGGTCTTAACTTTTTGAATATACCAACTTGATGTGATAACACAAGTGCAATTAACCTTACAAAAAATTCAATCCAATACTTTAGGATTGAGCACATTGAAATTAGGCATCATTTTATTAGTGATTATGTTCAAACAATGATGTATGCTTAGAATTTATAGATACAAGTAGTCAAATAGTTGACATTTTTACTACACCTTTGAGTGAAGATCAGTTTTGTACTTTAAGAAGAGAGTTAGACATGATCATGCAAGATGAGTACTAAGACACATGAACCTAGATAGTGATTTTTGTATACAATGAGGTTCTCCTTGAGACAACCAATTTAAAACACCATTTTTGGTCTAAGAAATATGGTTAAGAAGGCTTCTTGCATGAATTTCCTCATTTGATATATTTTGTGCAAACCTCGTCATCTTCCTTGTTTTTTGTCGGGGTATATCTCTTTTCAAATATTTTTGTGTTTGTATACTTGATTAAGTCTACAAACTATAATGAATTGGTTAAAATAGTCATCATATGAATTTACACATCTTTTTACCTATTAACAAAGATTAATTCAATTTGGAAAATCTATTGGGGAAGGGCATTCCGAGAATGTTCTCTCTAGGTCTTTTATTGATTAACCAACTAGTTCAAATGTTAATCCTATAAAAATTGTAAGCCCCAAAGTTCAGCCAAATAACCGTAAGATTGAACTTAGAACCCAAGGTTTAGGGCGATCGGTTAAAGGATCCGATCACACCCAAATTATAAACTATTTAACAAGATACTAGTAAAAATGACCTTGTAAACTTAAATTTAAGAAAATAAGTAGTAAAATAGGAGACTATAAAATTTTCAAATTTTAAGCATAATAACTGCTAATTACCAAAAAGGCAAAAAGTGTAATATAATAACTAATAGATTATTAGAGATAGATTATATGTATACTAAAAATTTTAGAATGACCAAAATAATATCTAGGAATGTTCACGTGTACCCTACATGTATTTACGTGTAGATAAAAATACGCGTAATTACTAAAATTGGCCGAAAACTAAGTAAATAATTAAAGAAAAAATACAAAATAATTATAAAAAAATCAGAAAAAATCAGAAGAGGATAATATGATGCAAGATAAGGTCGTGGCAGGTCCAAAGCTGCAAAATAAAAATTAACCAATAAGAATTTGACAAACTAAAAGCCTAAAATCAAGGAAATGGGGCAAAATCCCATCAAATTAATGCATAATAATTACAAAATTCGTCTATAAATAGCAAGAAAAATTCAGAAGCACATTTGGACAGATACGAATAAGAGAAAATTAGAGAGAGTTGAAAATTCGAGAGAAAATCCAGAAAATAAAAAAAAAATAAGAAAAACTGTGCAGTTAGGGGTTTTAAAGGGAACCCACACCAAACGAGGAGCTGGGAGTGGACGGCCACCACCACCACACGGTGGTGGCAGCGCCTAGGCCGGCCGACAACCCCACGGCGGCCCGCGGTGGGCGGAGCCACCCAAACTGGTGAGTCCAATTTCCAGCCCGAATCTTGTAAAATTTTGTAAAATTAGTTATTTTGCCCAGAAAATTATGAAACTTGTTATTCTGAGGTTTTATTGTATGTAGATTTAGGGAAAAATGTTGATTTAGTTTAATTATGTCTGTAAATATAGGGTCCTTAACAAATTGTACAAAACCGAGCATGATTAAACCGGAAATTAAATAGGCTTAGGGATATAGTTTGGGGCTCAAAATTTTTCTGTAGGATTCTCATGTGACATAGAACAGTGCTATGAAGCCATTTTTTTAAAATTAATTTTCGAAATTTTTAAGTTAATTTTTAGCCCTAAAATGATGGAAAAATTGGGTAATTTGGAGTTAATTAAGTGATTAGGATGTTAATTACTGATTTGGTTCTTAATTAGATGCTTAAGGAAGTTAATCTCTGCAGTGGAACCCTAATCCTAGCATTTAGGTACTAAGTATAGTTAATTAAGGAAATTAGGTAAGTAATATAAGAAATTAGTAATATGTGAAATTGTAAATTAATAAATATGGAAAAATTAGGGTTATTTAGATAATATTAGAGTAAAAATCAGAATAATATTAAATCTGAATTAAGATTGAATTTTAGGTAATTATATAAAAAAGTAAGATTTTCTCACATCGGGGATAAATATGATACCCTAATTAGGACTAGCGTGTACCAAATAGCTTAGAATACTAAATTAAGACCCAATAGGATATTTGGAAACTCGAGCTTAATGTAATTAATTTCACATTAGGATTCGAGCATGTTTAGGATTTAAAAATCGAACCAAAACCTAATTTAGAAATTGATGCGGAAACCGAGACCGAACCCAAACCTAAACCTAAACCTAGAATAATTATAAAAGACTTAATACCTAGGTAATTAGGCATATTAAACCGTAAACAAAACCTAACAATAAGCATTATAGGATAAAACGAACCTATAACAATTATATGAAAAGCTGAAACCACGTTCGTGTTATAGGGATAACCGGCGATGGCCTGAGCAGATCGGACCTCGAGTGAGCGAGCAAGGAGTTGAGGTAAGTTGGGATTAATACGTTGCTGTATTTTTGGAGGCTTAAGATTATGCTTGGTTGTGCTTGTTAGATAGTTGAATGTATGCATGTGTTTGATTATGGGTGATGCCATGATTCTGTTTGTTGCTCTGGTACATACTGTATGAATTGTATGTAATGATTGATCACCCTAAATTGGACTTAATCAAATATACGACCAGTAATCTTAATTGAACATGCATGGCAACCCGTTAGAGGATTTAGGACTCTCCGGCCAAATACCGACCCCTTCGGAAGGGATAGTGCAGGATTGCAAAATGGTCCCTTCTTCATCCTCAGTCGAACTAAGTGACAGGAGAGGAGGTCACGGCGGGGATGAAGATAGTGGTTCGAAGGTAGTCGCGGGAGGAGCAAGGTCTCCATTACACAAGCCTGAGTTTGGTCGTGAGCTGTTGCATTAACGGTAACTCCTCAACCCGGATTAGAGCGGGCGCAATTTCTCTAATCTCACGACGGGCCGGACAACGTCGTGCGATGGCATTTGCTTGCACATGCATTGCAACTAATAAATGATTGAAAACCTTGTTGTGTGTATGGTATAGTTTTAAGTCCTCCGTCTTAACTTACTGAGCTGTGGTTGCTCACATCCCTATAGACATCGTGCAGGTGCTGGCTAAGAAGCAGCAACAACTACTATGAAGCTAGCAATTGCTGGATCCTGGGGAGTGAGGAAAAACATGTGAAGAATAAACACATATTTTAAGGTTTAAGTTTTTATTCTAGAATTACTTTCCATTTTGAATAATGTAACAACTAGGGAATATATTACGGAGAAATGTTGTAAACTTTAACTGCAATAATTGAATGATAACATATATATATAATTCCTCACTTTTATAGGTAAATGATTTATTTAAATTACAAATTGTCTACTTCAAAGCGGGTTAGTTGTGGACGCCTTGTGTAGATCAGGTCTAGGATAGCGGTTGTGGGGCCAACTTCTATCTTAGGGTGGTTTACACGGCGGGGCTGTTACGACTCTGCCGCTTCGAGGCGTGACAAAAATCATAAAGAATTCATGAGCTAAGTATCTTCTCAAGTAAGCTATTGTGGATTATAGTCAACTAATTGGATAGTGGTATCTACCATGTACATAGTTGCATCAGGTCTTCTAACCTTACAATGTTTACATAGACCGTCCAAACGGTTCAATCGGATTGTTCGGCTAGTCTCAACAGCTATTTTTTTAGTACTGACATTCTATCGACAATTGTTTAGATGGGTCCTTTCAATTGTGGGTATAATTGCATCAGGGTCTTTGATTATAGAATACATCCTTGGACTGTCCGAACAATTTCCTTTGACCGTGGGCATGGTTCCAACAACTGTTCGTAAAATCAAATTTCTATATGCAACCGTTCGGACAGTTCTCCCCATATTGTCTAACCGATTCACATTGTTACTGCGAAAAAAGAAAAAAAAAAGAGGGAAAAAGGGAGCTCGATCGTTTTTTCCTCACTTTTCCCTCTTTCCTACTTTTTGCACCACTCTCTCCTTCCTTCCACTAATGCTTACTCCCCTTTACCATTCTTCTTTCTTTCACAATTCTCATTACTCCTACATCACTCCATTCCTTCCCTCCTCTTGAACCCCTCTATCCACAAACCTTAAACCACAACCCTTTCATCCCAAACACTAACTCTCTTACATTCCTTTCTATTGCTGGAAGAGGAGGTAAAGCTCAAGGTAACGGTGTTCAAGGTCGGGAAAGACATGCTCCATACGCTCAATTTGAAAATCATCTCTTTCCAATAATCTGCTATGCATAAAGGTATGAAAAGTTTTGTCTCATGAAAATAGATTATGGATGTCATTTTAATGAGGATGTTCTCCGAGCTTTTAGTATACCTGATATGGAAGGGGTTATCATAAATCGCATCTTTAATACCATGGACATGCTTAATATAGTTAATGAAGAAGCCGTTAGGTATTTCTATTGTAATATCACTGATGATTATGATTGTAATGGCAATTTACTAGTTGGCATGGACACTAGTGAACATAGGAGATTATGGTTATACAGTAATGTGTATGGACAAGAAATTGAGATCACCGAGAATGATCTATACACTACTATAAGGGTTGAACCTGGTGGTGCCCATTACATGGAAGGGATTGACAATGTTGAATTTGCATTTTATGAGGATATCTTTCAAGAACAATGAATTGGTGAAAATAACTAAGCTACTAGGTGCAATCTTAAAGCTATTAGACTACCTCTTCACTATTGGATCCTTCTTTTATTTATCTGTCATAACTATTGTCAAAGAAGTAGAGGCCATGAGCATGTTACCGAAGGTGACTTGTGGATATTAGGTTACATTCACCATGATGCACGGATTGATTTTGTCGACTTGATTTTTCATTGTTTCAAAATTGTCACTAATAAGTCTAAGAAAACCATTCTTCATTGTATCTTCGTTGTAGTTGCCTAATTACTTAAATTCTACTAGCCAAAGGTGTTATTTTTCCTGCTCCTAGCATCAATCTACATACTAAGCCCTTTAACATGTACCACTTAGCAAGGGAGGATCGAAAATGGATAAGTAGGTTGGTTGGGTTCAAAAAGAACCTTATCCCCCTTTACTGGTGATACTTCTCAAGAATTAGGTAAACTAATTGATGATGAGGGTATTGAACCCGTTGAACCACTTGCTTAGAATATTCTTCAGGGAGGGGGCAAATCCGTAGATGGGGGTACTCCTTCAAGCACTTTAGCTCCTATTCCTTCGACTGGTACATCTCAAGGTAGCCATTAGGAATCTATCTATACCTATATTGATCAAATCATCACCACATTGATGACAGTATTTATTTGATGGAGCAAAGGGTCTCTCGTAGATAGGATCGTATCTTTTATCCCCTTTTTTAGCACTTCTAGCTATAGTATTCTTTCCCTTTACCCACTTCTGGTTGTTACATTAAGCTCTTACCACCTCCTCCTAAGCCCTCTAATAATTCTTCTCCACCTCTAGAAACTTAGCTCATGCATCTTTTTATCTTGATTTTGTTTTCTATTTTCTCGTATTTGTACTTGGATTCGACCTTTAGCTGTCTTTTGTGTTATTCCTTTAGTTGTTTATTGACCTTTTGACCATCTCTAGTTATCTTTTGTATGGACTTTGGCTATTCATCCTTTTGTTTATGACCCACTTTATGTTTATATGATGCTTACTATGGTGTTAGGATTAGCTTATGCTATTGTTTTGTGTTTGCTTGAATATGTTGTTCATATTTTTTTCTTATATTATTGGCATTGATAGCTCTTTGTGATTTTCTTGTATTCCTATTAGCTTATATGCTCTTTTTCTTTTGTCGGTGGCATACCTTCAGGCTTAAGCTAAGGCTATGTTGACTTTTTACCATGTTTTGCTCTTTACTGCTTGAACTCTCATCCTTTTGATGAGGCTAAAGGGGGAGAAGAATTTAATTCACCAAATTAAGTGTCTAAGTAAAATGAATTTGGTTGTAAAACGAAGATTGGTATGCAAAAATTTGAAACATGGAGTTAAAATTGGCTATCTTTCAAAGGAAAGAGTAAATACTCAAATAATCTCAGCTTTCTTTCATATTGACTTTTCCATAATTTTTTTTTTTTTTTGTATTTGAAATCTTTTACTACCTTTGAGGGGGAGTCAAATTAAGAGAGAGCATCTGTTAAGGGGGAGTTCATTTAGTAAGGTTTTGTTGTTGAACCTAGAGGTTCTTATGTATGATTTTGATGAAAACAAAACTATGCAGGGCATACTAAATCAATTATTAATATAAAATAATTTGCAATTCTCATAAGAACTTTATCAATTGTATCTTTTAAGGAAGTAGAATTAACTTAGAAATACTTTATAACTAATTGAATTGATTCTGATATTGTTGAAAGAAGAAAAAGGAATCAAAACTATTTTGTTATGTCTAAGTGTTTTTTTTTTTAGCTATTCTGGTGTAAATCGTCTGGCTAATCGAACTAGATTAACTGTGATCAAAGGCATATGTTGGACTTTGCGCTCGGTTATCCTTGGACCATCTAGTTGGTTAAGGAAAATCTTCTAAGTACAGTGAGCTCTATTGGACAATGCAACTGGTGACCTGAAAACTATCCAAATGGTGATCCTATTTGAATGGACCGTCTAGCTAGTCTGACCACAACCGTCCGGTTAGTTTGCATAGGGCATTTAATGTAGGATGAACATGGCTAATAATTAGATTTTTGGTAGAGGATATAAATGAAATTTTTTTATCAGTTGAAGTACAATTAATAGAGCCAAATTCCTACAGTTATTCCTTTGGTATAGTCATACTTCATTCCAATTGTCTTATGCTCGTTATTTACAATCTCTTGTAAATACCAGTATAATGCCAAGCTTCATACTTACAACTTTTACCCAAGAGAGAGCACTATACTAAGTGATCAAAAGTTGTTGTGATTATGAGATCATTGGTAATAAAGATTAGGTGTAAGCACTTCTACCATTGAGATTGTAATCAATAAAATTATGTGTAAAGACCTTGGTTGAGGCATTAGGTGATCGTGGAGAGTAGGGAGCAATCCAAACTCCACGTTAAAATTCTGAACTTGATTTCTCTTTCAATTTTTGCACTTTAATTATTTCTTTATTATTTCCATATGGCATCAATTTAGTCAATTTGATTAAAGATTTATTATCAAAATAAAATTTTGTTATTAAACTCAATTCACCCCCTTTCTTAAGTTCCTAATGTAGTATTTCACTATGGTGATAATTAAACATGAGGGTTAGTTGGGTTATGGATGAAATTTTTTTTTTAATCATCTTGTTGAAATATTCTTATGCTACTAAATGGAAGAGAGAAAATTTTAAGATTTTCTTATTGGTATAAGGGTTTTTTTTCCCTTCTATTACTAAACTTATTTTGTAAACATATAAGATAAGTTTTACATTTCATCATGTATGGTGGGGTTATTGTTAATAATCGATTGTTATGGACAATTTCTCTAAGCCTATTTTTCGCTCTTGTACATTATGTAAAGAGGCCCATTATATGTAAATCTCATGACCAAGACCCGGTCTACTCCTTGGAATGTTCTAGAAGTGTCCAAATACATTAAACCTTAGTAGGTGGGGTTAAGTAAAGAAGGGTAGGTGAGATTAGATCATAGCCATTAGATCGAGTAGACCTTGGCCGTCCAATTATGTAAGCCCTATGTATATAGGGGGTAACTCTCTCATTTGTAATTCATCTAAAAATACAAGTTATTTCTTACTTGAGTACTTCTCCCTTCTCTCTAAGTAAGTATGCTCTTGTGTATTCCGATGAAGAAGGTTGATTTAACCTCTCGAAAGAATGCTTAGAGAGTCTAAATACTGCATGTAAGAGCTAGTAAACACTTGTTACATGACATGATTACATGTAATACATGTGAAGTCAATCTTAGAGAAATCTTGATCTAGTGATATAAGGAGGGATATTATTAGAGAGAGGCATGTAAGGAAGAACAGGCAAGCTCGATATCTCATTATGCGCGCATATAACAATAGATTCAATATGATGATTTGATAGATTCATGATTTGTTCTTGATAATTTTAGTGTTTGATCTTTTATGGAGTCATTTCAGTAAAGAAACAATGTTTATACGAAACTTGCTAATGCTTCCAAAATTACAAACGAGTAGGGGAAGGCTCATATATATAGATTTTGGCTCCTTATCTCAAATATTGGATCAAGCTAAGATGGATGAATTAGATGAGTCATTGAAGAGAGTTGTTGCATAAACTTTTGGTAATTGACAGTTTAAATTCAAGCCTCTAATTCTTATATAATGGATGGGCCTTATGTTTGGGTTTTAATTAGGTTAGGCCCAATTACTTATAAAATGAGTCATCCCCTTTTAAAATAAACCCATAGCATATTTAAGCCTTTTAAAGGCATATGAAGACTAAACAAGGCCCAAAAGGACTTGGAAAGACCTTTTCCTATTCTACTTTTCACGCATGAAACAACCGAGTGAGGCTGAGAGCAGAAAAACTAATCTAATAATCATTATTCCAGGCCTACCGAGCCAAATCTTCCTAAGACATCGCTAATTAAGCCAAGTTACTTGAGCTTGTCACTAACCCATTAAATTGATCCATAGCATTAAATTGTATTAAAACTCCAATTACCAAGATAACTCTCTACGCATCATATACCTCGACAAGTTGCAAAGTAGACATTATCTTAGAACGTGTAGGAATCACAATCAAATTGTTGGTTTCATGGTAAAATAGAAAACCTTCCCTATGGTACAAGAGCATTCTATAACTAGTGTAAAAAGTAGTACTTATCCATATAAAGCATGATATGGTTTGATTCACTACTCAAATAAATTCTAATGACATTTCGCAAATAAACATCGAAACAATATTCTAAATTTTGAAAATAGACTAATTATCATCCACATTAAAGAAAATTATAATAGTAGCTAAACTTTTGAGTTTTATTAATTTAGTCCTACACCCATTGAAAGCATAATTTCGTAATAAACCTCTTTAAAAAGCATCAATTGGTCTAGACATTACTGTGATGTTTTTCTATTAAAAAGGAAGAAGAAGAAGAGAAGAGAATGATAGGGTGTTTGCTAATATGGTATATATCTATATCATATATGGCCTAAAAATAATAAAGTATTGCATCGCTAGTTTTTTAGACAGGAGAATTATAATGGAAGGGATTAATGTTCAAGAGTAAGTTTAAATGGGACATTTCAAAAAGTTCAAATAGAGGATCAACTTTTCAAAAAATTAAAATAAGGAATCAATGTTTCACAAAGTAGTTTAATTGAGGGATTTATAAAAGGTTAATTTATAAAATTATTTGAATCACTTTGTGAAACGTTGATCCATTTTTTGAATTTTTTAAAATGTTGATTTATTATTTGAATTACTTTATAAAATGTTAATCCTTTATTTGAATTTTTAAAACGTTATTCTTTTATTTGAATTTACTCTCAAATGTTGATTCATTCTGTTATAATTTTCCCTTTTTTAGACAACAAAGTTAACATACTAGTATCACGCATTTTAAAATAGTTTAGGATTTAAGTTCTCATTAATAAGGTTTATAACATAATTTAGAAAGCTTAAAAAGTTTTGGACTTCTTGTTTTCCTTCATATCTTATGAACGAAAATTTTGAGAACAATGGAGAGAGAAAAGAGACACGTACTTTGCTTTGGACAAAATAATAGCTCAGGATCCAATTATCGATTTTCACCACATTTTAATTTGTAATTTCATGGCATTATAAATATCTGAAAGCATTTGATGTAGATGTTAATAACAAATTGTTCTGCACTAAGATAGAAGTTTAGACTGATAGATTGCTTAAATGCAATAAAGATTAATAGTAAAAAGAAAAAAAAAAAAAACCTAAGAATAGTTGAAAATAATATATAAAAATTTTTGATACATATGGTGTAGAGACCATACAAATGGAGCAACAAATTTGGTGTATCAATCCTACCGTAAATCTTTCTTATACATTAATTATGCTATAAGTCTATGCATAAGCCCCATTAATTTTGCTATAAGTCTATGCATAAGCCCTAAATAAACCAAAGGCGAATATACATCCATGAAGACAAAATATGAAACAAATGAGGGTCGTGATGCAGATCTTGGCCGACTACTACGGCCCAACGTAGAAGAGTACTGAATTGTAGTAAAATTTGGCAAATTAGGGATATTTATTTCGAAAAAGCTGAAACATTTCCAACCATACTTGTTACAATTAATGTTTTGTAGTAGTCTCAAATTAGAAAAAAGATTAAATAGTATTGATATATTATATGAATTGATATACGGTATATAAATATTAATTGTAGTATTTAATTTTTAAAAAAATATGATTTATATTTTTATATATTGAAGTTTTATTAATATTTATACATTATTAATTAAGTTAAAGCTTTTTCTAATGATTATTAACAATAATGACTCTGTAGCAATAAGTGAAGTCAATGATTGCTACTAATAGTTAACAATCATAAGGAGTATTATAAAAGATGACAAAATATCTTCTCAAAAGTGGAAATTATTTCTCCCATATTTAGTTAATATCTTCCCATTAGCTATTCGTTATCACTATTACCTCCAATAATCCTACTATGGATTATTATTAAAAGCCACTAATAATTGCAATATATATTTTGTAATCACTACATTGACTGTTCCTTCACACGTTCAAAATTACATCCGCACCTCCAATTCTTTAATCCTACATTTACACCTCTATGTTGTAATATTAAATCATTTAATAAATTTTAGAAATACATAAACACTTCTAAATAAATTTCATAATTGCACAAATACTCCTATGAAAAACTTTTTTCTTTCTTTCTTTATTTTTTTTTTGTAAGGCAAGACCTAATACATACAAGAGGAGTGTAAATGCATAACTAAAGAAAAATGGTATAATTTTAAAAGTTTAGAGATAATCGATATAACTTATTCACATGATATTTGACAATTTTAAGGTTTCGACTATAATAAATCTTGAGAAAGGTCTTAACATATTTTGCAAAAAAAAAAAAAAAAAAAGGAAGGGAAAAAATAGATAACCTTAAAATAAAACGTTTTGATGATTCAACTTAGAATTTGCATAGATTCTCCATTTCGTGAACATAATTCTTTCAATGGGTTTGGTGTGGAGATGTTTTATATTAGTATCATTGTACCTTAATGATAATTTATATATTTATACCGAGCATTAATTTTACTTGATGCTTTGCCCACATGGGACCAACAATGTAGTAATGTGTCATGATGGCCTCTTTATCTTTTTTCCCAATAGGTCATGATGGCCTTCCATTCCTTTCCACGGTGCCATTATCATCCTTCCTTTTTCTTTTCCATTCTCTCTGGTAATAACAAACTCACTCTCCATCGTGCTCATCATTTACCATATATAAAGCAACCATGAATCTCTCCACATATCATCTCTTTATCACAGCCGCATCCCGTCCAGCTGTCTACACTTTTTATCTTTAATTTTATTTTATCTCTTTATAGTTACTCTTTGGGAAAGAAAATATCACTTCTATCATTAGTCAATGCAAAGATCTAGTGAATATGAAAATAAAATGTTCAAATAAATTAGACAAAATTTTAGTAGGTAATGCAGGCCATCGATTTCATGACAAAAGCTAAAGAGTAAAGCTGAGTTTGTCTTGGTTATTTATTACAGCTAGCTCTACCTTTTACCAATTAAGTGTGCATTATTTTTGTATAAAGCGTTTCTCTCTCTCTCTCTCACTTTCTTTCTTCTTCTTGTTTTTTTTTTAAAATAAAAATTAATTTCCATAGTTTCATTGATAGGACTATCCAATCCATTATCTTATCACTAAGATGATTATAGGAATTAATATAATAAAAATTCCAACGATGAGATAATGAGCTAAACAATCCCAATGAAATAACTCACTTTTTTTTTTTTTCAAGTGTTTGTCGCATATAGGAATAGATCATCTTTATTTTGGATTTGGATTCTCTTTATATGTCATTCCTTCAATTTCCTTCTATTTATAAATCAATAGCTAGGATACTTTAAATTTTTTAAATATCATGTAATATTATTATATTATCATTAAATTTCTTCTAATCTCAATCATTAATTACACGTAATCATATATCAATAATGTGAATGAAGGAAAATTGAGGAAATTAAACGGAAAAGATCAATTTTCCTTTCTTTTTATTCTCTTAATTTTCATTAATTTTTTCTCTTTAAACGCTCTCATGTATAATTAATTGTTAAGATTATAAAAAAGAATATAATATAAGATAGTTTAAGATTTGTAAGCAATTTTAACTATTAGTTTAGAAATAGATGAAAATTGAGGAAATAAAAATAAAGAGGATATACGTGCATTGGATATAACTTGATATTTTTGTGATGATCAAAATGGCATGACTTGAGTATTCTATGCAACTTTTCATTCTCTTAACCCAAAGATTATCAATTTCCTAAAATTAAGCACCACATAAAGTAGATTCACATAGATATTCTCTCAATCAATTATTCTATCTAATAAAGAAATTCAATTATAAGTATCTCTTTATTAGAGTTTATCTTTCTTGCGAAATATAAAGGTGATGGACATCATATTTTGATTGTCTATACTCAAATCAATTGATGCAACTGTCCTTTTAGCTGCATGAATAGTACAATAAAATTTTCTTGAAAAATTTCAAATATGCAATCATCCCTCCATCTAAAAAATAAAATTAAAAATAGAAGTCGCATGAAAGTCTTTTCTTATAACCTAGTTTTACCAATGTTGTTTTTTTTTTTCCCCGTTACTTTTTCTTTTTTGTCATCCTCATATGAATCTTCTTTTTCCCAGTTAAACTAGTGTATTCTATAATGCGAATATACAGGATTTTCTTCTAGTTTTAATGTCATCCACTTTTATATAAAAAATAGATTTATTTTCGAATTGGATATTTAAATTCACGTTTCTTTTAGTCTATTGTAATTGCACCGGTATAAGTTTGAATTTCGATAAACTTTAAATTCTTTTTCCATAGAAACAAAAAAAAAAAATTATAGGTGACATCAGAATAATTATCAATGTTGTCATCTTCAGTCTCAATAGTTAAACCGGATATAAAAAGAGATCAAAGATTAAATGAGTTGTATCAAGTTTAACTATGATTCAATCAAATTTACATCAAATTAAATGGTAAGGTTACATAAAATTTTTTATTAATTTTCATTTAGGTAAGGATAAATGGACGACATAACATGAGCCTCTCATTTTGGAATTACTGTGACAAGAGTTTATTTATTGAATCATTTTCATGTCTTGAGTCCATCGTATAAATGACTATGACCTCGACTTACTTGTGCAATAATAATATAAAGTCAAATCAATTATATAGGATTAACCGCACTCAAAATACAAGCAATTTCGTTGGTCTCATACAAAAAAGTTGTACTCGTTTCAGTTGCCTAGTGAGTGATGACACAACTCCACGTCAATCAGCAGTCCACCGAGTCATGGCTTTACACGAAACCGCACTTAGCAAATTGCAAGGCCTCCAAAATATTTTACATATTACTATATCTCCTAAACTTTTAAATTGTATAATAATTTTAACAATAATTTAAAAAATATATATATAGTTTTAAAGATAATTGAAAATTAAAATCTTGTATTTAGAAGCTTACTAGATCTATTTGTATTAAAACGAGAGTTTTGGAATTCTATTTTTTAATTATTACCTAAAAATAACCTACTCTACTTTGGAACGAGCAACATTTTTCCTTTTTCTATTCTCATGTCCAGTGGGCGGACAAAATAAAAAGGAAAGGAATCAAAAAATTAAATAAAGTAATCAAAAGCTAAAGTGACCAACTATGCACTTTGCACATCTCTCAATTTCCTATAAAAAGACCAAATTTACCTAGGAACTTCCCCCCTTTCCTTCCCTTCTTCCCCTTCTCCTTCTCCTTCTACCTTGCCTTGCTTTCTCTAATTCCCTTGCCCTAATTCTCAAGTTCCTAGTGTTTTATTTTCTTGCAAACATCATAGGCTCTGATGGGGTTCTTATTAGAAGAGTCTAGCTGCCTAATAGTAACACATGTTCTATACAAGATAGCTATAGTTTTTGCTCTTGTGAGGTGGGTTTTGTCTTGGGGGTTCAAACTTAGGGATATGATCATTCTATCCTTGTCCTCCAATTCCGAATCTTCTTCAACATGTTGTACTTCTAAATTTAGTGGTGTTTCCTCACAAATGATCAGGGGGAATCTAGTACTGACAACCTACGGAGACATCATGGATAGGCTTCCACAAGGTTGCGACACGTGTGCGGTATGCTTGAGCCAATTGGATGAAGATGATGAAGTGAGAGAGTTGAGGAATTGCTGCCACGTGTTCCATAGAGAATGCCTCGATAGATGGATCGATCATGATGATCATGATTATGACCATGATCATGAGAGCGATGATAATCATAAGTCATGTCCTCTTTGTAGGGCGCCTTTGTTGATTAGCTCGCAAAGTTTCGATTTGACAACGTCGGAGCCGAGTTGGGCTGTTGACAGAATTTTGTATCTGTTCGGGGAAGATTTGCTCAGCTAATGAATGATTGCTCTTGCAATTCCAATCCAATTCTTTTTGAAGTCTGATAGCATGGTGATATTGTTATGCAATTATTAAATACCTTGTAACCTGATTTAGTAGGTAGGGATTGTCATCGATATTAGGGTTTTGATTAATTATTAGGGGACAAAATGTTTCACATGAAATAGTTGGATTGGCGGGTGGATGTATATATGTTTATCTTTTTCGATGTTCTTTTGTTTTATATTTTTATTTTAGCTTATGCTATTTATTGATATTAATTAGTCCATCTGGAGCGGAAATGATTAAGAGACAAATGTTTTATCATTTGATGAGAAATACTCATAAGCAATAATTCATTGGAAAGGAAAATCAATTAATTTATAATGATCTTATATGAAATATGATATGATCGCTATTATAAGTTCATAAAGTTTCTTAATTTTAAGCAAAGTGATCTTGTTGTCTTATTTTGGTACCTGAATATAGAAAAGTAAAAAAAAAAAAAAAAGAAAGAAAATTTGTGAATTTGCAATATGTTCTTCCTAATCCGATCCAAATTTGAAAAACAACATTAAACCCTTGCTAGATACCTAAATGAACTAAGTATGCATCTAATTTCTAATATCGTTTAAACTTCTTAAGTTCTTTGCTAGCTATCTAAACCTAAATTAATTAATGAAAGCTCCACAATTCTAAAAAGAGCGCTAATATAAGAATGCAATGAAAACTTAGAGTCCCCTCCTAATTTGGAGATTTTATCACCTTTTTCTTTTATTTAGAAAGTTTACGGCAAGCATTTATGTAATTTTCTCTATAATTAAAATTTTAAAATGGAAATTATTGATTAATTAGACGTGAATATGCTTAGACACCAAAGCTATGGTTATGACATTATGATCTTGACTGAATAAACCAAATACGACATTATGAAATTGAGTCATCAAATATCATTCTTGGGTCTAACAATTTTGGTACTTTTTCTACTGAATCAAACTCTTTCCAATTAAGTTGTCATTTTCGGATAGTGTTCTACGAAAACTTTTAGGTCCATGTAAATAATTAATGCGCCGATGGGTCATAGGACTCGATGACAGGCTAAATAAATGGACTGATTTAGATACCTATTTTAGACTAATTAGCACAGTAAGATTTTTATAGTTAAATGTCATGAGCTTTGATATTTCAATAGGATAGAACAGTTTCAAATCCCCTCTTCCTAACTTGGTATGAAAAGAAAAAAAAAAAAAACTAATTCACGTAATCGAGCTCAGTTAGGTTTTCATGCCATGCCGGAACACACGAAGGTGGAAAAAAAAAGGCATATATAGCGGCGGCCTAATTCCACTAAACATTTATCACTTAATATCACAAGAGAATTTATAAGAAGACCACGATAAACTATCTAAAGTAATATGCATTGATGTATGAAGAGCAATTTTATACAACTCCTTTATATATTAATATATAATGTATGTTTGACATCAATAAGCTGTTTCAACTTTAATAATAACTGTAAAATGTTAATAATTTTTAGGATTTATTATTTAAGGTAATTTTACGAAGTTTCATGTAATGATGGAGAATGCAGATACACGTATAAGTTTGTTTAACTAGTAATAGGAACAAAAGCTGATGGTTCATATTCTTAATTAAAAAAGAACTGACTCAATTAAATCCGCTATGCTCTACAAATTGCTAGGGGCGGAATTTGGAAGAAGGGGTGAAAGAATTCGAGCCTAAGTAAACCAAGCCCAAACCAGCCTGCCCCAGCCCAACAACTGCATCTTGCCATGCATTCCCAAACTCCAACCATACAACGTAATAGAACCTCAACATTACGCTTGCATTCAAGTGCTCTTCCATCAATTGAAAATTCAGAACTTTCCTTTTCCTTTGCCACCAAAGCATGTCAAGAACCATCTTTGCCAAAAGTTTCATATGCAAAAGTATAGTTTAAGAAAGAGGCTTTTTCCATGCCTAACTTTACATAATACAAGACAAAGATCCTTGTTACATATTCAAAAACATGCATCATTCCATTACCTCCCACATAGGCTTTTGTGTCTCAAGAAACCCTTAAAAAGGCACATAACGATGTTGTTTCCAACACGTTCACTCCATTCCTTTCTTAATACAAAGATTCATTTCAAAACTTATAAAATGGTGTTTCTTAATCCCTCCAAGTCTCGGATGGTATCAAGCTGTATTCATCTTAACCCAAATGATAATTTCATATGTCTATGGCCTCACCTAGTCTTTCAAAGCGATCTTGATTCAAAAACTGCATTTTCTCATTGGAGGAAACTCTTAGACACTAGGAAATAAATCATGGCCGGTTTTCGCGGTCTCATCTTGTTCTTGTTCATATGTGTGGTTGTTAAAGATTTGGCTATTGGTGCCGATGGCCTAGCTTGCAACTGGGGAACCCGATCTTCGCATCCGCTTCCACCAAATATAGTGGTTCGACTACTGAGGGACAATGGATTTAACAAAGTGAAGCTATTTGAGGCAGAAGCTGGACCCCTTAAGGCTTTAGGGAAGTCTGGGATTCAGGTAATGGTTGGTATCCCAAATGACATGTTGGCCACACTAGCAGGCAGTGTTCAAGCTGCTGTGGATTGGGTGTCCAAAAATGTATCCACCTACATATCCTCATATGGAACCGACATTAGGTATGTGTTATGAATTTTGATTCTTCATTAGTTTTTTGTTGTCACCATGGCACTTTTTGATGCCAATTGTAAAAAGCACTAATTAAGAATTCACAACCATTAGAAATTTAGGACTATTACGATAATATTTGACAATTAGGACTATTATCGATAAAAAAATCAAGAAAACGTTTTTGCAAACAAACACAATAGACTTTCTAATATTATTGGGAAAAAAAAAAAGTACTTATATTAGTTCATTATAGATATGTGGCTGTAGGCAATGAGCCATTCCTGAAGACATACAAGGACACTTACCTGAAGACAACGTTTCCTGCCCTCCAAAACATTCAAGCCGCCCTAATAAAAGCTGGGCTAGGCCGCCAAGTGAAGGTGACAATCCCTCTCAATGCAGATGTCTATGACTCCTCCGATGGCCTGCCTTCCAGCGGAAACTTCCGATCTGACATTCATGATCTCATGATATCAATCATCAAGTTCCAAAGTGACAATGGCGGTCCTCTCACGGTTAACATCTATCCTTTCCTCAGTCTCTATGCTGACCCCAATTTCCCTGTTGAGTTTGCCTTCTTCAATGGCTCTGGTAAACCCCTTGTTGATGGCTCAATTACTTACACAAATGTCCTGGATGCGAACTTCGACACCCTGATATCAGCCCTCGAGAAGAACGGTTTCGGATCACTACCTGTTTTAGTTGGGGAAGTTGGTTGGCCAACAGATGGTGATAAAAACGCCAACTTACAAAACGCGCAAAGGTTCAACCAAGGCCTGTTGGACCGCATAAGTAGTGGGAAAGGGACCCCAAAACGGTCTACCCTGCCCGACATTTATGTATTTGCACTGATTGATGAAGATACGAAGAGCATCGCGCCTGGAAATTTCGAGAGACATTGGGGGATTTTCTATTATGATGGCACAATTAAGTACTCACTGAATATGGGAAAGGGTGGATTAGTCCCTGCCAAAGGTGTCAAGTACCTTTCCAGGAAATGGTGTGTCATGTCACCACAAGCTAGCCTTACAGACCCTACCCTGCCCCAGAGCATAAACTATGCTTGCACCTATGCAGATTGCACCAGCCTTGGGTTCGGATCGTCGTGCGGGTCATTGGATGAGAAGTCTAATGCATCTTATGCTTTCAATATGTATTACCAGACCATGGATCAAAGACAAGGTACTTGCTCATTCAACAATACGACGGTCCTGACAGCAATCGATCCATCTCAGGATGGTTGCAGATTCGAAATCATGATTGATATAGGGGCGCACAACAAGGCTTCGAATTCGGGCTTTCCAACAAGATCGAAGCAGAATTTAATGACGTTTTTTGCATTCATCTTGACAATTCTAGCTTACATTGTACAGTGATGAGATTCAACACCACGGTCATGTAGATATCTTTATATATATTGTGTATAATTAAATGTAAACTGAGTTCTTCTAATTTGTTTCCCACATTATTCTGGGAATTCATTGTGTAAATAAAACTAGTTCTTCGATATTTTAATGGTCAAGAAGCCAGTTTACCGTTTTCAATTCCTGGGAAAAAGGGGCTATCTAGTTTGTTAGCAAGATGGAACTTAAAATCATAAGAGATCGAATGGAATAGGGGGTGTTCATCAGGTTGGACCCTAAGGCATAATATTATTACTAGAAGACTATAAAAATGATAAATAATTGAATAAATGAAAGATAATAAAATCAGTCCTATCTTTTAATAAGATAAAATAATGGGAGATTATCCAACTCCATGCTTTGTTGTTTAGAAATTATAGGAGAATTGGAGGAGTTAAAAATTTGAAAAACATTGGAGATAGTTTTTAATAAAACTATTTAAGTCTTAAAGGGCTTTAATATTATGGGTTATATCGGCTAAAGTAGATGTATAATATTAAAAAATACTTTAGAGATTTAAATTTTTAAATTCACTCTACAAATTATGGCATAAGATATAAGTCTTATTTAAATCGGAGCTTATCTTGCACATATACCCAACATATTATAAGTATAGGTTTCAGAATATCTTGTCTTTTTTAATATGAGTGCAATGTATTATACAAATATCTTTAGTAAGTACAATTAATTTTTGCATACTATAGATATTTTAGTAGTCAATTTTGCAATTAACCACCAAGTTATTGGAGGAAAAAAAAAATCTATTTGTTCTAGCTACCCACTTATTTAAATAGTTCACAAATAGATCACAATGTTAAGCCATGGTTGATGGGTTTGGAGCTTTTAATATGTTTCTAATCAATAATAGTATGGGTATTCTTTATTTTGCATAAAAGCGGCTATAATATTCATAGATCTCTCTCTCTCTCTTTATTTATTTATTTTTTGTCATAATTGATAAAAGAGTCATTAGTGTTGTGTTACAAAATAAATAAAATATTTTACATGATTCGTAACTTCTCATATAACCTGTTGTTAAGGATAGGTAAAGGAGCAGGTTTGACCAGCGCACATTCTGAACTCAGCCCCAGCGATTGGGCTAGATAGGCTTCGAGATTCAGTAGGTTCCAGTGTGCAAGTAGCCCCATCCATCAGTATTTTCGTATGGTGACATTTTAAAAATTGGTGATTCATAATTATATGTTATTCGATAATTTACGAGACGTTTCGGTATTAATAAATCTTTTTTCAATATTAGGTCATAGAAAATGAACTCCATATATAGTGAATCTAAACTAAAATTATGTAACTATGACGCCAAAGTAAAGATGGTAATTTGGCATAATTTATCAAATTAGAAAATCTGATATGATATGAAGCAGTAAGAGTTGTAGAAAAAGTGATTAATTATGAGATCATTTAATTTCTATTATGCTTGCAATGGGTACCGGTCATATCGATAAGATCTACTCGAACCACCTAATCTTGGATTAATTCCCAAAAATGCCCCTAGTAGGAGAAGCTAGCTTCCATATCCTTCTAAGTAAAGGAGTGATTTGATTTAAATTTGATAGATGGGAAGCGTTTTGTAAAGAGTTAGGTTTATAGAGGTAGCATTTAATAATGAAAACTAGACAAGATAAAAAGAATTAGATAAGATAAACATAGCGATGACGGAATAGTATAAGTTTATTATATCATATTTGGTTTGTATAGTATACGATATAAAATTTATATTAAAAATAAATAATTTTTATATCGTATACTATACATAATAATAATTAAATCAATTTTATAACATAAAGGGATATATATAAGAATGTAAAATATTTTTATACAAATGGTATAAATAAGATAAAATTTAGACTTTTTATTTAATTCATCAATCTAATTTTTTATCCAATCATTAAACAAAATTATAAATTAAATATGGAACAAAATCTTTTATTCAATTTAATACCATAAAAATTATACAACTAACCAATAACTTAATGTATACTTTTAAAACTAGTAAAAAAAAAAAAAGGTTTGTGAGAAGGTATTTTAGCAAATAGGGTCAACAAGACACAGCTACAAGATGTGCTTTTATTACTAGTTCACTAGATATTGTTATAAGAAAAACCCAGTCAATATCTGCGATTTAGAAAACACAGATCGTTTGTGTATTTTGAGTAAAGTGTAGACTCTCCATGCATGGATGTTTTACAAAACAAATCGCAGCTTGGAACTGTGTTTTTATCATGCTCCATCTATTCTTTGTTTGTCTTTCTTTATAGCTCCCTTTCTGGCAATCCTTTCTCTTTTGCTTTCTTTGAGACATATCACATGGTCGAGAGAGGATTATGTAACCGAGATAAAAGACATGCATCAAATTATTAAGCCCAATGAATCGATAAATTTCATGATGAAGTTTCCTATCGAAAATGACCGAAGCTTGAAATGCACATAAAAATGCTATGATTTCATTTACCGGTTGCGAAGTTAAAACATGCTCACTACATTGTAACATGAGAAGTTGATTTCGTAAACACGTTTGTAACAAAAGGCCTGTCCATTTTGCTAAACGTAATAGATCTATAATTGAATTTATATATAATAGTAATGAAATAAGATTGTAATAGTTTATTATATTGCTTATTTGAATAAATGGAGAACTCATGCGTAGAGCCATAATAGGACTTAAATGAGTATATTACTCTTTTTTATTTTATTATTTTCATATATGGAACCCTACACTGTTTTTAACTTTAGATAGAGTTGTAAATGATTAATATCAACTTTTAAAAGCTCAAACTTTGACTCGTTTAAAGATTATGAAGCTCAAGCTGAGTTGAGTTTTTGCTAATCCTAAAAATTATAGGATTGAGCTTCAATTTATTAAAAAATCTAAAACTTAAAAACTCAGATTATTTAGATAAACAAGTTTAAGCTCATTTACCAAAACGAGTCTAAACTCGAATCATTTAAATAAACGACCCTTAAGTTCAAAATTGAATTAGGGTTGAAAATTACTTCAAAATTTTCAAGATTTACACTTTTTTTGATAATTTTGTAATTATATTATTCTTATTTTTGTATTATTATACTATACTTTTTTCATTTAATATTTTTTTAACATAATAAATTGCCTTACTGGCATTCTCATAAGCCTACTAACAAGTTTGGTGACGGTTTAACTCATTAAAAATATAACAAGCTTGCTCACTAAGCCACCTGTGAATATAAACATAATCTTGAGCTCAACTCGTTTATATAAAGAAACTTTATTTTGACCTTAAACTCGACTCATTTATGATTGAGCCTAAGCTAAATTGAGCTAAGTCAAACTTAGCCAAGCTAAAGTGAGCTAAGCCAAACCTAAAGTAAGTTGAGCTCAAGGAGCTCGTAAGCTATTGAACTCATTTATATCCCTAACCTAAGACTAAAAATATGCAATGAGTATTTTGAATTTTGAGTAAAAGGTTGATTGAATTCTTATTTAATCTTTGTATAGTTTTTGTTCAATCTGATGTAAATCAACAAATGATTCACCTTAATTAAACATTCAAATCTAAATTTCTAAGACTTGGTTCTTTCTTTCTTTATTTTTGTTTATCAAAAAGAAGGGATAAAGCTAACTTCTTATTCAAATTAATATGCAATTCAAAGCTCATAATTTGAATCTAACACCATATTTACAAATTAGAAATTTTGCAGAACATAAAAAAATCATCAATCCAAATCCATGTTGTTGCAAGGTTGAATTTCAACTTTCCATCTCTATAAAACTTGAAAACTATTTCAAATCTCTCTTTGAAAATTTTAATTCCACATCTAAAATTAAAGCAAAGGTTTAAGTTTATTCTATAGTCAATTCCAAGGCATATATAAATTCAGGAAAAACTAAATTTTAATTTCAAGTCATTCAAATTTACCTTAAATCAGAAACCCCAATTCCACTGAAGTAGGCTAGCTAGTGTTTTTGATGATAAATGCTTGATGAGTGTTCTTAGAAGAAGATTAGTATTTGATGATGAGTGTTTGGAGATTACTAGTGATTGATTAGTTTTTGATGATGAGTGATCTAAGGAGAAAATCAATGTTTGATGATGAATGTTCGATGGTAACTAAAGTTTGATAAGTGTTAAGTGGCTTGGTGTTAGATGGGTGTTTTAGGATGATCCTTCTAGGAAGAAAAATGAGAGGCTATGGGCAATTTTCCAATTAATTGCAATTTAGAGGTCTAACTAAAGAATTGCAGTTCAATATTTTGTCGAATGAAGTGGAAGTTGGACTAAATGCCATGGATTTTTTCTATATCTCCATAAATTTCAATTTCATACAATTTTTTATAGCAAATTCTAGTAAATAAAGCCAATGTACAAGGGTACATGATCAAAAGAAAAGAATTTACAAATTCTTTAGAATTAACAACAAATATTGCCTATTAAAGTTTAAAATTATTATTTTGAGGTTTTGATTATAAAATTATTTTTTAGGGTTTTTATTGGCTTTGACTTGTTTCTTTAACATCAATATGATATTATTTTCATTCTTTTAGTTTTCTTAATCAAAGAAAATATTAATTTTTTTCATTCATTTATATGTATTATATTCTTTTGATAAATTTTAAAAAATATGAGTACATGGCATCCCAAAATCAATAAACCTTATGAGGTTTTGACTTTTGAAATGGGTATGAGATATAAAAACATTATAAATGTACCTTGCTTTATAAAAATAAGTTCTAAAAGATTAATATATAAAAGTTACCTCACTTAAACCTATCTAATGAAGCATAGAACAAAAGATACCTTATATATGCACTCATTATGCCTAATGCTTACGCTTTCTATACAATTTTAGACACTTGTTTCATAATCAACAAGTATGACTTTCATAATCACTAATCACAAGCATAGAAATAAAATTGGAATTTTATTTCCTCTTTATTTCTTATTATGACATTTATTTGATTTTTTATCACGGAATTGCAATTTTATATGAATTCTTATTACTTAAAATCAAATAATAAGGATTTTTTTTTTAATTCAATCAAAGAATTATGATTTTTCAATACTACCACTACAGCCACCATTATCATCGTCATCGTCGTCGCCGTTGCTACCACTATCATTACTGCTATTGTCGTTGTCGTCAGCACCGCTGCCATCACCACCAATCACCGTAGCCATTACTATCACTATTATTATCACTACCAACCATTATCGTCATTATCACCATTGTAGTTGCTAGGGCCATTACCATCGTCGCCATTACCATTGTCGCCATCACCGTCATCATTACCATTGTCGCCATCGCTATTGCCGTCGCCACTACCACCGTTACCGCTACATCACCATTATCATCATGATCACTAACCACCGCCATATCACCATTATTACTATTACTAACCACCATCATTATTGTTGTTGTTACCATTTGCCATTGTCACTATCGATTACTATTATCACTATTACCATTATTGTCATTATTCATTGTCATTGCTACTATTATCACTATTACCGCTGCCATTATCGCCATTGTCATTATCGCCACCGTCGCTGCCTGCCACTTGTGTTATTGTTATCACTATCATTTATTACTTTAAAATTAGTTGAGAAAGTAAATGGATCAAGCATAATATAGTTATTAAAATTATATTACATATCTATTTTTTAAATTATTTATAAATCTAATTTAATAAAGTAATATGTATACACTCTTATTCTATTTTTTATGAAACATTCAATTTTATTCATTCTCATTTTATTTCATGAAGTGAATGAGTCATAAGTAATTTGTTAGGTAGTGGGAATGACTTAACAATCGACCGGTTAATAATAAATATGGACAATGTTGTAAATTTCTAAAAGGAGAAAATCAAATAATTTTATTAATAACACTGAAAGCCATCAACCTAAAATCACATGAGTTAGAGTATAATAAACGAGAAGCAAGATATTATAAAGGCTTATCTAAAAATTCAAATAAATCAATAATATTTTTAAATTTAATCACTTAAATGATATAAAAATAAATAATAAATTTTTATCAAACACACAGCTCCAATAAATTTTCCCAAAAATCTTTTCTCATTTTCTTTTTCCAGATAAAGTCTTTTCCCATTGTTTATGTTTTTATCGGCATGTTTACTATTTGCCCCTAAATATATTTAAGCCTAAGAGCTTCTTCATTTCTCGTAAAGAGCGGACATTGTATTGGGTTTCCGATTCAACTTCAACGACCCAGTGACCATACTCTCTCTCTCTCTCTCTCTCACACACACACACACACACACACACACACACACCTAAAGTTGGTTCACTCTTTTCTTTGTTCATGAAGAAGAACACCACTACGACGACCACCACCAACTCGGACGTGATAAAATGGAAGCGTCGAGAGCTTCCGTTCTTGATCCTCTATGCCATTGCCTTCTACTTGATCATTATTCGACGTTCACTTCAAATCTCGCATGGTAATTTGCAAGTTTTTCTCTTAATTGTTGCAATTTGCAGCTTTTTTATGATTGCAATTCGATTTATTTTGATAAATTTTTGTTTCTGTAGATCATTATACCAACCTCTATGGCTTACGACCGGGTTGGCTCGCGAATCGGTATAACGTATGTTCCTTGCGTTAACCCATAGGATTCATTAATTAATTTGGACGTTGTTATAGTGTAATTCAATATTTATCTGGTTGTACTTCTATTGTACTAGGATAATTACAGTGGAAAGTGGTAAACCTTATCCCTGCTTTTACTACCATGCTATGTTCTTTAAAAATATCGATGTATGATGATTCATCCTGTACAATTTGTTAGCTAAAATGAACATAATTTAGTGTCACTATGTTTCGTGTATCGTGTGGAGAAGAGGAAAGAAAACATGTAGGATGAATGGAAGTTGCTATTTAGTCCATTTTGGTGATGTACCGCATGTTGTTTTGGAGAAAAATAAGCAAAATATATATAATGCGTTACGAAAATGAACGCAATTTGTTTTTGAGCTTATTTTGGTGATTTAGGTGTGTTTATAATGCTTAAAAAAGAAAAAACGTCAGCTAGAGTAAATGGAAGTTGTGATTTAGTCCATTTTATTGATGTGATCTACCAATGTTTTATGTTAGAGAAAAATAACATCCTTACCTGAAATGAACGTTGCATTATCTAACATTAGGACTTAATGACTTTTGAAAGGTTTAGGATTGCATTTATTTCAATATTCTATTTGTCTTACAACAATTGGCTGTGACTTTTGAGGGTTGATAATAAATTGTTTTGGAGTACTGAACGTTTAACTGAGGTAAAAAAAAGAAAAAAATGTTTCAATCTGCTGAACAAGAACTGGATTCAAATCGAGTTACCAAGATTGATTATTTGTTTGACCATTAATGTTTGAGAGTTTAGTGATCTTACCAAAGTTGGCTACTAATTGAGGTTGTTAAATTTAATATCAGATTGGATTGATTTAAAAGTCTAATATTTTCAATAGGTATGATTTTAGTATTTTATAGTTCTCTCCTTCAATCATGGGCGACATTGACTGAGGTTAATCTAAGGCAACCAATTAAAAGGGCTCACTTGGGGCACAAAGTGCTCCCAGCTAGTGCAGTGATAGGGAGAACAGATGTATAGTTGCAGTCTTGCTCTTACATTTTTGTAAGGAGATCTGTGACTTGGAGGTCCCAAGAAGAGCAACTTAGTCATTGCAGTCAGTTAAATGGAGAATCAAAATGATCATATGGGTAAATGATCTCAGCTGCTTCCACTGAGTTAAATTTAATTCAACAACCTACGCATCTAGAAATTCAAGTTTATAAGTGTTGATGTCTTTTATATTTTATGTTTCAAGATTGTTCTATTTGGTTATGCTATAAATTCTTGCATGATAGATGAGAGCAAAAAGGGTGCAGATGAGAAACGCTCATGTGAATGAAAAATTTTGAAGTGAACTAGCTGGCAATAAATGAGATTTCTTGAGTTTGATCACTGAAATATCTTGGATTGCTCTATATGATAAGCTTTACTTTATAATAGTCTTTCCATGCTCAACTAAGAAAAAGAAATACTAATATCTATGCCGTTTAGTGAGAGTAAAGTGTGTATATCTCCAAACTGTTCATTCTAGAAGCATTTTCATACTAGTGCTTGCTCATTTGATTAAATATGGTTAACTGACGAGCAATTAAGATGTGAAACTATCAGCAGGTAAATGAATACATATATAATAACTTTTTCAGATGTTAACTATTCTTTCCTCTTGAAGTAAAAGATAATGCTGCTTCTTTCATTATTTATCATGAGAAATTTGTCCAAATTGTTCCTTCAAGCTGGTATGACTCCTCTGTGCTGAAATCTGGCTTTGGTCAAATTAACTTAGTTTCTTATATGTGATGACAGATGATGCTTCTTTTGAATCCATTTTATTTCCACATCTGCTGCATTTCCCTTTTAAATGTAGGATTCCTCAGATGCGCAGTGGAGGAACTTTCGAGGAAACTTGCTCATACTTACAGTTGTGTTTGGTATTTTTGCATTTGTTGCAAACACATTGAGAGGGATTTTTAACTTGAAAGCATGGGGGATGTCCAATATCTGGCTTTTGATATCTGCAGCTTACTTGATATATCTACATGGAGCCTGGTATGTGGTAGATTTTTCATTTTATATGCACTTATATTCACTTTCTAGTACATTTTGCCCCTAATATTCCCTTTTCTATTTGCAGCATTATGTTTGTCATATCAATTGCTTCGCTCAACTTTTTGCTTGTAAAGGTGAGTTTCTTCTGTTTGAAGACTGCATGTTTGCATATTAACCTGTATTTAGCTCTATCAAAGATCTAGTTAGCCATTGCTCATGAGAGACACGTGTATATGCATGTGTTAAGGGTTTACTCTAAATCCAGGCAACTTGCTTGTTAGCTAAGAATAGCCATCCATTGCATATTTCAGCATTTGTGATGTCATTCTCATGAATGGAAGGCAAGGAACTTCAGTTGATTCAACAGGATGTTTGAGTTCTAATGTATTCTACGAATTTCTTGGATCTTAAGGACATTTCAAGCTTGTAGGTCATTAATGTCTGCATCTAGAAAAGATAATGCAACATGGCGTTTGCTTTCATACATCGTTGTTAAATCGTGATTTTACTAAAGATCAGAGTGTATAGAATTGATAGTTATGGTAGAATCATGTAGAACTTAAGTTTGTTAGTTGCATACCTAAATTCACATTTTACCAAGAGTCTATGCCTAAATGCTTTTGCATTCACTTTAAATGGGAAAAGTCCTTGCAATGTTAACATCCATGCTTCATATGAGAAAATTGAACCAAAATGTGACTTTCTGGCTAGGAAGCTTCACTAATATTAGAGAAATATCATGTATCTTCAGGTCTAGGACATGAATAAGCTTGTTCTCAATATCTGTCTTCTGTTCCATCCTATACATAATGCAAAACCTCTTGTTCTTTTGCTGTTTTACTGGATATATGTCTATGGGTATGCTTTGCAATGGCAAATACCTATAATTGATATCATGGACTTCACATATATGTGCAGGCATTTGTGCGAACCAAATACTTCTCATTCATTTTATGGACTTACAATGTATTTTTCCTTCTGTGTAACCGTGTTTATGAAGGATACTCTTTTTCTTTATTTGGGTAAGTTCAAGAATTTTGTGCCATATTTGTGCTTCAATTAGAAATGCTTTACATAAAAATATCAAGCACTTCCTCTTCTTGTTATGCATAGGCAACGTTGGGGATACTTGGATAATTTCAGAGGCACCTTTCGATGGCAAATATGCTTTAATTTTGGTACTCCTTTTGCTCTAATCTTAGTCAACATTTGAGTTTTTCTGCATCTATGAAGTTCTTGTTTTCCATGATCCATTGTAACTCCTTTACTCAGTCAGTTGTATTGAAAAGATGGGGTGATATCAGCTTGGGTCATTATGCATTGCATTCTCTATTGATGGACACTTTTCACTGAGTAATATGTTTTTATTCCCTAGCTTGTTTGTTCAAGAGACATACTTGGCTTTGAGAAAAAGGTCTGATCCTTATTTTGTCTCTCAAGTGATTATACATGGTGGTTTGATCTGCAAAACAAAATGACCTTATGAAGTTATTTAAAAAAGAGAAAAGTTTGAAGTGACTCTAACAGTCGCTTCCTCACATGGTTCTGGCTGGAGACATTTGCCTATGACACAGAAGGCTCCTAAGGGCAAATTGTACTCATCTTTTGTAACAATGGAGGAAGTATATGTTTCCACTCTTATAGTCATTTTGTTTCTATGCAAACAAGCTCCCTTATAGTAAGTACTGAAGTCAAATTTGATGGGCCACCTAATCTTTTTTTGTTACAGTTATTCTGCGGATGATTAGTTTTGGATATGACTATCGGTGGGCTTGTCTGGGTTCTCATTTTGATCAGGAGGTAGTCTTTTTTTTTTTTTTTTTTCCTTTTTTATACATCTTGTACTCTTTTAAGTTCTTTTCCCTCATTCCACATTATGGAATCATGCCACTTATCTTCTGAAAAGCTGTGTTGTTTTCTACATAGGATTTGGAAATGCTTTGTCTTTAAAATGAGAAATGGTTAATGATAAATAGGTGGATATGCTTTTTATCACTGGATAGGTGCAATGCTTTGAATTGAGTATATGCAGGGTAGTAGTATTAACCAAGTATTTTGGCTGAATACAGAAACATATGGAACATTGCCTAAGCTGTAAATCAGGAAAAACATGCTATCGAGCTTTACAGGTTAGTTAAAAAATGAGTTCATATAACTTCTAACTTAACCTTCCAATCCACTATTTGAGAATTTGATACATTATGCAGGAGAAGTGTGTTCCAAGCAGCATGTTTTCTTTTATTACATATCTCAGCTACCTGATCTATGCACCTCTGTACATTGCTGGGCCAATCATAAGCTTTAATGCATTTGCTTCACAGGTGCTTTTCAATTCTTTCCTTCTCTTATACTCTAACCCCAAATTATATCCTATAGCTTGCAATATATCCAGAGGGAATGCCTTCTTTTTATAACCTTTTTTTGATGGTTAAAGCTCATTTCTGAATTTCTATGGAATCTGCTGAGTAATGGAATTTCTTCTACCCTTTTTTGATCCCAGTTCATGGGAGAATGTTCCAGCATCAGGATTTGCTTGAGTTAGTTATGTGACTCAATTCCATGAGTGGTGTGGAAAAACAATTTGGCTGATCAAACATTCCTGTGACAAATCATATTATTAGAGGAGTCTATGAATGGGCTTTTGTGTCTATAAAGTTAATATTTATATCACTCTTTATGAATGCTAATGCTGTATTCTGATCTCTCTCTCTCTCTCTCTCTCCCCTTTTTCTTGGCCAACCAGTATCATCTTCTCATATTATCTTGTGCATTGTCATGTTTACATTAAAAAGGTTATACTGCACATTGTTGACAAATATCTGGCTGACATATAACAGTGTGCTTTTAAAACTGATATTTTTAGGATGGCACTGTTGGAGTATGCTGAACTGCATTGTTAATTGATGCAGCTGGAGGTGCCACAGAAAATTTATTCCATTAAGGGCATGGTTTGGTATGGATTACGATGGCTGTTGAGTCTTTTCCTGATGGAAGTAATGATGCATATGTTCCATTATAATGCCTTTGCAATTAGGTGAGTCTCTTAAAGCTTGACATTCAAACATATGTGTGTGTGTGTGTATTTTGACATTGAGACATATATATCCATAATCGTTTGCTTACAAGCTCAGTCAAATTTCTTTTGTAATGACCAGTGGCTTGTGGAGGCAGTTATCCCCCATGGATGTATTCATCATTGGCTATGGAGTAAGAAAATCTCTCTAATGTTGTATATTTCCTTGAATAATTCCTGTTTACTGGCTGGATGATGCATTTAAATAGTTAAAGTGTGAATCAGAGTGGTGAGGGGACTTCCAAGTTTAACCTTAACTTCATTTCATCTTTACCTTTTGGTGCCTAGGGTTGCACCCCTTATCCTCTTTCCCTGTATCTTCATAAAAATATAATGGAGCTACATACATGTTTCATCCATGGTAAATTCTGCTGGGATGGTGAGAGAGAACTCTTAATAGCAATTACTGCTCCCATCATATAACCATGGAAATCTGCTTAGACTTGGAAAGAAAACTCTCTCTCAAATAGCATTTAATTCATGGAACTCCAAGTGAAAGGATCATTGGAGAAATTTGCTCATCTGAAGCATTTTACATTTGCTCATTGCCCCTGTATCACACGATAAATTTGAATAGAAGTCTTTGATGAGGCCTGATCATGTTGCAATTTGCTATGCTAGATAATGAAAAGGACCCTATGGATGAAGATTGAGGAGGGTTACATGTTAGTTTTGGGGGAAGAGAAAATGTTGATGAGCATAATTAGGAAGCCAATGCACATATATTGATTCATTTTTGGATACATTCAGATACATAACTTCATACCAAAAAAAATTTTATCACTGCTAATGAAAAATTCCTCTAGTGCTGTAATTGCTGAATGAGGCCATTGCAGTTAAATTTTTCAGTGGATATGACCATCTAGTCATCTGTATTTCATGTCTGTTTAATGAATGTTGCAATAAGGATTTGCTGTTGATAGACAGTCATTTATTACTCATTTTTGTGAGATCAATGGAGTTTATTCCATTTTCTGTCCCTCTTTTGCTTGAGGGAAGACATCCTGGCAAAGGCCATGTATATGAGTCAAAGGAGGAGGCTTTCATGGGCTAGCAGTCAAAATGCATATTTTGAGACACTTATTGTAGTAGGACAAAACATCGTAGCATTGCTGCCGGTTAATATAGAGCTTTTAAGAGTGTCAAAACTCTTCTCAATGTGCTAAAATTTTCATTTCACTATCTGCAAGACTAATTATTTGCTTCCAAATGTGAATAAGTTTGTATTACCTTCCAACCATTTGAAGATTTTCTGTGAAAGTTCGGAGAAGATTATGATAAAGCAAAAGCAAACTCCTGTTTAGGATCTGGAACGATAGTGTCAGAATAAATTTTTGTTTGCATGTTTTCCTCTTATCTAATACCAATTTTAAGAGAATTTGTATAATTCTCTATTTAATTTTAATAAATGCTTCTGTAGGTTTTGAACTTTATGTGGCTGAAATTTTTCCTGATCTGGCGCTATTTCAGGCTCTGGTCACTGGTAAACTTTTTGGTATCTCTTGCTTTAGTAATTACTCTGTTCTTCTTAATATCTTAGCTGCTTAAGTGTTCTACATTGTGGTTTGTCTGCCTTAAGTAAAATGTATATTCTTTTCATTCGATTGTTATTATAGATATGTGGCGTTGAAGTGCCTGAGAATATGCCAAGATGCATTAATAATTGCCACGATTTGGAAAGTTTTTGGAAAAACTGGCATGCCTCTTACAACAAATGGCTTGTAAGGTGCTTCATTTTACTATTTATCTCTATTCTTTATTATTTCCTAAATATGACTTTTGTTTCTTGTATCTCCACAACTGAAGGTACATGTATATTCCCCTAGGAGGTTCACGGAGAAAGCTACTCAATGTGTGGGTTGTATTCACATTTGTTGCTCTGTGGCATGACCTGGAATGGTAACTCCTGCTTAGAGCCTGTTCTTCATAGTTTTCTTGAATCTTGCATTTTCTTTGATGTCTCTGGGATTTTGAAACAGGAAGCTTCTGTCATGGGCATGGTTAACATGTCTATTCTTTGTTCCAGAACTGTTATTGAAATCAGCAGCAAATGCATTTCAGGTGAACTTTATGTTTCAAATCTTTGTTTTACCTAGTATGCTTTGTTGGAGTGGTTAATTATGCCTGCTTGGGGACTTTGCATGGACAAGTAAGCCATACTCTGGCCACTCAACTCTTTTTGAGAGCTAAGCTCCCCACTTACAACTATCAATGATTTCCCTCTGTGACAGAATATTGCGCTCCACATTATTCATGAAACTGTGAAGGGATAAATACAAGAAGTTCACTAACCGATCATACAAGGTTATTAGCGTGAATCGATGTTTGGTTCACTTCCAAATCTTGTTAAAAAGATTTAATCTTGATATAAATCTAATCCTAACTACCTACCATATTTGCAGCAAAAAACATGGGATAAAAATGGAAAAAATAATTAATGATAAAAGCAGAAAATCCTATCTAACTAGATCTAAATTTCCTACATCCCCCCCTCAGGTTAAGGAGATGATATGAATCATTCCTAACTTGAAATCTCTATGATTAATTGCTTTGGTAAAGACTTGGTAAGAATATCTGCTTCTTTGTTGCAAGTAGGATCATACCATAATTTGATTTCACCCTCCTTAATTTCATATTCGAAGAAATGATGATCCAATCTAACATACTTCATGTGATCATGTTGAATTAGATTTTTTAAAATGCTTAATGTTGATTTACTGTTGCTAAATACAGACATATCTTCACACTTGATATTCAAATCCTGTAGCAATTTCTAAATTCAAATAGCTTTAAAAATTCCTTAAGCAATAGCTATATACTCTGCCTCAGCACTACTCCTCAGAACCACTACTTATTTTTCCAAGTCACAAGATTACCCATAGTTTTTTGCAGTAGCCCAAAGTTGATTTGCAATCAGACATATCTTTTCTCCAGTCAACATTTACAAAGGCTTCAATATTTCTATTTGAAATCCTTTGAATGAGTTGACCCTGAGCAAGAGTTTTTGAAGGTATCTTAAAATGTAATTTACTCCATCCATGTGATGTTTTCTAGGAGTATTTATGGCTTGACTAACAAGACTAACTAATTAGGCTAGATCTGGTTGGGTAAGATACTAGTACATCAACCTCCCTACTATTCTCTGATATTAACTTGTATTAACTGGAGTATTATTTGCTGGAGCATATCATTTCCAATTTTATGATAATGAAGTGCACATAGGTTACAATGTGGCTTACCTATCTCCTTTAATGAATCCATGATATATTTTCTCTAACTAATGAATATCAGTTTCCTACCCTTAGCCACTTCCATTCCGGAAAAACTTCAATTCCCATGCTCCTTAGTTTCAAACTTCTATTCTTCTTTTCAACTGAGCAATTTCAACAAGATCATCAACTGGAATAATAATGTTGTCAACATATACAGGCAAAATAGATTTCAATCCATCTACTCCTAGTTTAACACACAAAGTGTGTTCGGCGTCATTTTACTGATATCCAATCCATATTAGAGTATCATTAAATTTAGTAACTATGCTTTTGGAAACTGCATTAAACCATAGAGTGATTTATTCAACTTGCACACTCTTATCATTACCTTCTTTTGAAGTGAATCCATGTGGCATTTGCATATAAATCTCCTCCTTTAAGTCTCCATTTAAGAAGGCATTTTTCACATCTAAGTAATGTAGTGGCCAATCCAAGTTTGTTGCAAGAGGCAAAATAACTCTTAAGAAGATTTAGTTTCGCATTTGGAGCAAATGTTTCTTTATAATCCATGCGATATTTCTGGGTATAGCTTTAGGCAACTAAGCGTGCTATATATCTCTACACTTCCATCTGATTTATATTTTATATTAAACACCCATTTACTCCCAATAGGCTCTTACCCGTAGGCAAATCTGCAACTTCCCGCGTGTCTTGATACAAAGCTCTCATTTCTTTGAAAACAGCTTCTGTTTATATTGGCTGTTCCATACCTTCCTCTGTATTTTTTGGTAGTATTTTCTTATCTACCCAGGAAACATGCCCTATACTTAGATGACAATCTCAGTAAGTTAAATAATTTGATATTAAATATCTTGTACATACCCTTCTTTCTTTCCCCAAGGCCAATTGGCAGGTCATATCTCTTCATTTCTTCACCATCACTCCATGGTTCATCTTCTAAAGTTGGTTGGACCAAGGTCTCGGGGAGTGACAATGGGTCTTGCACAGGGTTCTTTGATCGTTGTGAGTACAGTTTCATTTATGGTGGACCTGGAACTATATTTGGGACTTAAGAGCACTTCAATGGACAGCAAGCTAGTGGACAATCAAATTGTGTGGACATAGGAAGAGACGACTAAACTTCAATTTGGTTAGACACCTTACAGGGACCCATTAGTACTAAACTTATTGATTTGGGAGAATCAGGTTGTACTAATTAACTTGGTAGTGATGGAGCAATGGTAGAGTGACAATCTGGTAAGAGACACAAACCCAATTGTTAATTTGACAACTCAGACTCCCTCTAGACAAAAAACCATGGAAATACGAGTGATTTTCAAAAAACATTGCGTCAGCTGTAACATGAACTTTCTTAGTAGGAGAATGATAATGCTCATATCCCTTTTGCAAAGAGGAGTAGCGAATAGAAGCACATTTGAGTCTCTTGATTCAAGTTTATGCTTATTAGGAGTATTGTTGAGAATGACCACTACATCCAAAGACTCTGGGGGGAAGATAATTGAGTAATTGAACTTGAGAATAAGATTTAATGAGAAGATTTACTGGAGCCTGAGTATTAAGGAACTTTGATGGAACTATATTTGCAAGGTTCATGGTTGTTAACACAGCCCTTCCCCTCAGAAAATTAGAAACTGAATATCCAAGAGTCGATCTAGCAATTCTAAGTAAAGGTCTATTTTTGCACTTAGTGACTCCATTTTGTTTAGGAGTATAAGAGCAAGAGCTTTGGTAGACTATTCCATTTTCACTTGTATTTTTCTTGAAGTCATTATAAGAATATTCTTTTCCATTATTTGTGCAAAGTATGTGGATTATTTCATAAAGCACATGGAAATGGAGGAAAATGTTGGAAAACATTGTAATTATTAGATTTTTCCCTTGAGAAGAGATATCCAACAAACACATGAATGATTATCAGTAAACGTTGTGAACCATTTATACCTAATGTATGTTAAGATTTGAGAGGAATCCTAAATATTGCTATGTATTAAATGAAATGGTCTAGATGGTTTGTAAGGCTGGATATGATAAGAATTTTTTGATAATTTAGCCATCATGCAAAATTCACAATTGAAATCACTCGTACTTTCATTTTTGAATAAGTTTGGATACAAATGGCTCATAAAAAACTAGGTTGACCAAGACATTTTTTCCATAGCATTATGTTTGACTCATAAGAGGTCTTGGACTCGGCTACTCTAAACCTAGGTATCATTCCGGACATGTTGTAAAGGCTATTATGTCCTTTATCACTGCTAATTATCTTCCACAAAGAATGGTCATACAAAGCACAACCAGCTGAAGAGAAGGTTGCTTTACAATTCATATCCTTGGCTAACTTGCTTGTAGATGATAGATTGGATTGTAATTCAAGAAGAAAAAGAGTATCAATTGATATTAGATTAGCTTGGTTTACCATTTCCTTCCCTTTAGCCACTACACTCTCCATTAGCAATTGAGATTTTGCTTAAGTTATCACTTTTTTATTTTTTTTGAGTGAACGAGATATTATTATTACTTAATATGTACATAAAGAATGTATGAACAAATCACTAACTACTATTCATTTCCAGTATCAAGTCAACAAAAGGATATTAGGAATGAATAGTAGGTATACAATATATATTAGCTACACAAAACATGCAACAATTGTCCTAATGATAATTTCTATATTGCTACTCTTTCCATTCACTCTCCTTTCATTTCTTTCTTTCCAAATATAATATCCTATAGCTATAGCCTTTCTTTGTTTCCTATTCAACTGTATACACACTTTGACTTGCAAGAAGTTTTGTATTGAATTGATTTCCCAAGGTTTATTGTGTTGTTAGCTTAACACATTTTTTATTTTATTTTTATTCTAACCCAAATTTCCTTAGTCAAAGGGCAACCAAAAAAGAGATGGTTATGTGATTCTTCTTCATCTTGACACATGTAGCATTTGTTCTCATGAACGAGTCCCCAATTCATCAATTTATCTTGGTTGGTAATTTTTGTTGAACTATCATCCACAAAATCATAGAGTGACTTAGCATACCATCAATGCCTATACTTTCCTATCATCTCTGTTCCTTGCATAGATAAGCATTCCTTATTGATAAGTTTGTTGCTTTAGCATTTGACTAAACAAGCTTATTCTTCACACTAAGGGTGGGCCTGAAATCCGTTAGGTCTACTATGATGTCATTCCATCTAGTGTTTCTTGGCCGTCTCCAACTACCATCTTTGATGAAGGTGCTAAGACAAGTGTCCTTTGGGTGTTTGAACAAAGCTTAGTGATATTTATCAATCTAATCCACCAAAGGTTCTTGAGGATAACAATTATCGTACCAAAAGGATATTAATTCGCCCTCCCCTATTTTCCAATTATCTTACATTGGGATTCAACATCCAGTTTAGGAAAGTACGATTACTAATATGTACAAAGTTTTGGTCTTTTACTTTTGTTTCCAAAATGTCACAAATTGTGATATTCCTTTCTCTACAAAGTCTCTTTATAACCTTACATTTCAACGAGTCATTTAACCCCCTCACATTTCAAGCTCTTATCATTATACATGTATAGAAATAATAGAGGGCACAAACTAGTTAACTAGATTTTGCACATCTAGGTGCTCCCCTAGACTTGTCTCGATTTTTTTTCTTCTTTTTTATTTTTTCCTTTTTCTTCTTGACAACTGTCCATTCCTCCTTCTCTATCCCTTCCAAGCTGAGATTACAATAGAATCTTTAGAATAGCACATGGTCTCTGCATTTTCTTTGATGTCAATGGAATCTGGAGAAGTGTCTTGAGAATTCAGTACCATAGATGCTGTGGACAATAAATCCTCATCTTCACAAGATCCTAATGTATCTCCTACACAATCAGAATCTACCTCTGTAGACTGTTCCTTCACCAAGATAGAAGAATCAATCCTTCCCTCTTCCCCAATAGCTTTCGCTCAACAGGTGACACAAAGGCCTTCTTCTCCACAGCTCCTCCTCAAGAAGAGGAAGCAATAGCAATTTTGCAAAGTTCTATTGTAGAAACTATCTCTTTGCCCTTGCTTGGCATATCTTAAGTTGCCACCCTACATGTCATGCCATTCTCCTTCTCCACATCCCTAAAGGTTACTCCTTTTGAAGGGTTGACTAGTTTAGCAGAAGGGTCGATAGAATCTTTCTGTCTTTTTAGCTATTAGGGATAGATTTTCTTTCATGGACAACGCTTCAGCAACAACCTTAATACTTTGTTGGATAGGGCATGATTTATCATTATGTCCAAATACTTTGCGTTTTAAACATTTTAGAGAAGGATGATCATATTCAACATCCATTCGTGACCTAATGATAAATCATTAGGTCCCAGTTGGTGGAGATAACCACCTCTGTAGAGCGAAAAGAGGCTCTAGTTGGAGGTTGGTTTTGTGATCCTAGAACTCCATTTTGAGTGGCTGTTTTTTTTGCCTCCTCAGCAAACTCAGCCATTTTCTGGTTAGTAGAGCTACTCAAAGAATCACCAGAAGGGGCTACCCTCAATTGTACGTTCAGTCCCACCAAAGGGGAGCCAAGTTTATGTGCAGAGTCAACTTTTGTCTCACAAACTTTTTCTGCCGCTGGCTTATCGGAAATAGGTCACTCCTCAACTAAAGATACACCAATAGCCTTAGCATCTAACAAGGCCTTTTTCTGCAAAACTACTTTAGGACTAACAACCACTTTCTTCTTTATCAACTTAGCAAACGAACAACTACCCGAGGAGGCTAAATCATGGGAGGCATGCTTCGACTTTTTCTTCTTTACAGACATGGAAGGAACAAGGCCCACACCACCACCAATGTCTGTTGCCACCAGAGGAGTTTTCTTGGTTCTTCGGACGAAGGTATGCATACAATTACTGGTTGAAAAGCAAACAAGTAGCCGAGATCTGGCACAAGGATTGAAAGGAAAGGAAGAGAAAACCCAGCTAGAAAAAGATGCCACAGAAGACAAAGCACATCCAAAACCCTAACAAGACTTCACGAACAAAACCCTAAACACAAAAGACGGAAACTAAGAGAGAGAAGGAAGGGGATGAAGAAAAACAAAACCTTAAAAGGATGAAGCAGCAAGAGGGACGATGGCGAAAAGAAGAGAGGCAAAGAGAGAGAGGAGGGAGATGGTGAGAACGCCGACTTTGGGAAACGAAAAGGGAAAAGATGAAGACAAAAAAAAAATACGAGGAGAGGAGAGAGATGCTAAAGACGATGGTTGAGAAGCCAAAGAGAGAGAGACGCTAGAGACGGGAAGGAGAGGAAGAGATTAGGGAGAAAGGTCTAGAGAGAAGACAGAGGACTTTCTCTCTCTAGACATTTTTCTCTTTGAAGATTTTGCATTATCACTTATTGTAAGTGACTCAAAATATTTCAGAGAATTAAACGTGGTCTAAAGCACCACTAGCCACCACCCAATAGTCACATCCCAATTTACAAGGGACGATTAGGCACTTGTGTGTAATAGCGATTTGAGGAGGATCACTAGTCTTACCATCACATGAGGAGAGGCAGACTTGACCAAGACTTTGTTGAAGGAAGGCTATCAGATTTGCTATGAAAGATGAACCAGGGTTAGGACTACTTTGCTGGTTTGGCTCAACAATCTAAGCATTCTTAGTGTTGGGACCTCCCTTTTGCTGTTTAGATTTTGCATAATCAGACTCCCTATCCAACTTCCAACAAGTTATCCTAGTGTGATCCGGTTGATGATGGTGGTCTCACCATTGTTTCTCCTTTGTTAGCATCTTGCGTGCAGATTTCTATGCTGAAATAGGATTGCTTAAATCTGGTGACAGGGCTACACATCATATGTTGTCTAGTTTCTTCCTTTTTCGCTTTGGAAGACGCTTCCTTTAGGCTGGGTAATGGTTTTTTCCATAGTAATCTCCCCCAAACTTCATCTAGGTCAGCATTCAACCCTTGCAGGAAGTCAAAGATCCGACCTTTTTCAAGCATGTTCTTCTACTTGATGCTATCTTTCATACACCACCTATTGTTCTCATAAAATAGGTCCATCTCTTGTCACAATTCTATTAGTATATTAAAACGTAGTAACTCTCGTATTACCTTGAGTAGTCATTTGCAGTTTTAATCAAAATTCAAAGCAGTGGGATTTATTTCTAGATCCAAATAATTTTTTTGGACATTCTCCCATTTTCCTTAGTTTTTTCACTAAAAAGAGAGAAGTTCTCTCAATCTTACGCTCCACAGAATTTATGAGCTCGCCCTTTATGAGGGATTTCTTGGTTTCATGCACACCATACCCTTTAGATCTAATATCGCTGCTTTAGTAGTGCCATTCAAATAAACCAGCTTCTTGTGGCTACAAATCCTTAGCTTTATAGACTAGAACCATTTGCAAAAAGTTCACACCATTTAGCTTGTGTTGGTTGATTTGGATAGTCTGATGATCGTCTATGGAAGAGGTTTAATCTTGAGCTTCTTGGTGTCATCATTAGGCGCATTTGATCCGAATTTAGTTTGGATTTACATAGTATTGAATAAAGATTTTTGTGATGTCTCTTATTTGGTACGTATGAATACGAAAAATTAATATTATTTTTTTATGTTTATACCTTCGATATTATCTAATATTTATTTATAAATCTTCTTATATTATTTAAAAAATACAATTTTAAATATTATATAATATTTATACCTCAATAATGTGTAACATTTATATAATTACATTTATATTCTTAATATTTGTGTTTTTGTTTAGTGAAGTCAACTTTTATACTATATTTTAAATGGAATAAATTTTGAGCATTTTTTCTAGTCCTATAGATCACTTTTTATCTAGTATCCAAGATCAAATTGTAAACCAAACATTGGACAAAACATTTGTCCAATTCAGTTCAATCTCATAAATTTTGTGCAACAAAACAATACCATAATAAACTAGTTCTAGTTGACACAAATTGATTGGAGCTTTGTTACCATAAAGAAAATTATAATTATTTTATTCATGAAATTGTAAAGGAATAAATATGAGTAAGTTCACCGACTGATCATACAAGATCATATTAGCTTGAATCAAGAATTGGTTCACTATCAAATCTTGTTAGAAAGATTTAATCTTAATCTGAAAAACTAATCCTAACCACCTACCATATCTGCAGCAACACACAGAAAATAAAAACAGAAAATCCTATCTAACTAGATCTAGATGTTGTACAGTACAAATCACACCTCTTGTGGGAAAATACCTGTAATTTGCTTTTTGTTCTTGTACAAACACAACTTTGTTTGTTAGGTTAGTGCCCCAGAGGGAAAATAGTTAGTATCTGATGCTCTATTGATGTGAAATCATTTGGTTTCCTTTTGCATGCAAAACTGCTGGTTTCCTCATTCATTCAATCTTAATAAAAACATAAACATTCCATAGAAAGAAAAAACACTAGTGCAGAATTCTGACTGCTATCCCTTTTTCCTAGAATTGCATTATGATATCAGGAGATTTACTAATGCCTACCTGCTCATCACTTTCATTTGTATAGACTGAGAATATAGTGTAGTACACAATTTGTAGAAGTATATATCATTGGCTATTCACAGATTCTGTGGTCTCTCTTTCATTAGCAATTATTGCTGGCACAACTCTGGTAATGTCTTTTCAAATTTCTTTTGTAGATGTGTTGAGATCTCTTGTTTGAAAAATTATAGAATCATCTTATCATAGTGGCTTATACAAAAATATATCATCGATTTTAAGTGGAAACGTGGGGTGGCAGCATTTTTTTCAGTGAACAATCATAGGATTAGGCAAATAAAGAATAGTAGGTCTAGACCAGCACAGGACATGAAGATGACAACAAATGTTTCTCTTCTTATGGGTAATGAAATGATATCAAGTGCTTTACTGTGAGAGTATTAACTGGTGATCCCTATTCACATTTGTGTAAAGCATACTGCAGTATTCAAACTGCGTAGTCTCCATCAGCATTTATATATGTATGTACAGTGTTCAATATGCAAGCACCAAAAATATTTACTCACTTTCCATGGTGTCTTCCATGTCAGGTTGAAAGTGCTCTGGGGAAGTTATTATTCCGTGAACTTAGTGCTGTAGCTGGTGCAATCACTATCACTTGCCTCATGGTCTCTCCATTGCTTCATTTGTTTCTTTGTCACTTTAATTATATTTATTTTATGTGCTTCTGCAGATATACACTTTCATATCCTCCTTTTCTTTCTTTCTTTCTTTCTTCTTCTTCTTCTTCTTTTTCCCTCTTCTTCATTCCTTCCTTGTATAGTCAATCAGTGGTAGACCATACTAGTTTCATGCAATAAGGAGATGTGCATCTGGGAATTTAAATTTCTTGGGTTTCCATGGATTTAACCTGTTGAATAACTATCAGGTTGCAAACCTTGTTGGCTTTGTTATTGGACCATCAGGCATCAATTGGCTGACTTCTCGGTTTCTTCAAAAGGAAGGTATTCATTGAGCAACTATTCAAACAAATAGTATAGTGTTTTGTTTTGTATTACCTCATGCATTTGATACTTTTCAAATTGTTCAGTTTGTGCTTGTTTTTGTTTTGTTGATATGTAAAGTAGCTATATTATGTGCCTTGTTGGGATTGTTGCATGTAGTCATTTATTTATTTATTTTTCATAATGGGGTTTTTTCTTTGGGTGAATTCAGATTCATCTCCTTCTTCTTTTTTTTTGCAATTTTAAATTTTGTGGTCTCAAGGAATGAATACAGAAGGAAAGGGCTTTGTCCCATATACAAAACACATAAGATACACATAAATTACCCTGCTATCCTCCTACACAAAAAAGTAAAGGATTACCAATAGAAACTCATATTATCAATCAATGCACTCTGACTATTGAGGGTGCATGAATTGATAATCTACTAGGAAGCTACATTTGACTTTGAATGAGGCACTTAATACAAAAAGATCTCTTCTGGCTATATTATGTGGATTATCCAAATAAAGTAAAGGATGCAAAGCACAACCTTGTATGAGAGCTCTCGAAGGAATGACGCCCAACGGTGGTGGCTAGAGCACCCATCGACCAATTTAAGTGCTTAATGAGATCTTATCTTTATGTCAAATAGATGCATTCTTCAAAGTTTGGGATTGCTTGAAATTTGAAAAAACCATTGATCAGAAACATGTTCTATCTCTAAAATAGATACAGGAAAGTTGCTTGATTTAAATTTTTTAATGCTTGATGCTGTTTTGAGATTTAACTAAATACAAGAGCAAGAAGTGGGGAGTTCTCTTGATGTTTCTTAGTTAGATTGTAATAAAGAGCTTTGCTTTTGAAGAAGTCTGTGGTGTGATAGTGATGGATTTCTGGTGTCAAATAATGGAGATGTATTGGATGGTGGGTATAAGTATCATGTGAAAAATGTAAGCCATGTTGATATGAGCTCGATATGAGTTGACAATGCTTGCAATTTATTCATTCTCAGTGGGAAAGGAAGATATAAAATCAGGAGATAATTAGGAAAATATAGTTTTTTGTGCTTGGAATTTTTCAATCTTTCATCGCTCTTTTTATTTCACTGAAGCTACAAGGATTTGATGTTTTTATTTTCCCAGTGGTCCCTTAGTATCTGTAGTTCGAAACATATATGTGCTACTTCTGGCAAGCATCAACCCGGAGGTCATTTTTGTAAGAAACATTTAGGACATTGTCGATGATAAAGTATAGTTCATGCAAGCAGGAAATGAACAGTTAGCCATGTTTTGCTTTCTTTGTCCATGGCCAACTCACTTGGGGTGATTTGCTATCTGATTACAAGGCATCTGTTATTGTAGACATTTTGGGATGAGGAGATGTCGGGCTTTTAAAAAACTGCTGGGAAGTAGGGTCTGTGACTGTTATTTTAATATCAATTACCACTATAATGCAATATCTATGTACATCATTTTCATTTTTGGCGGGAAAAATGTATAAAGAGCTTATGATAAGACAATATCTTAAGAACCTGTACTAAGTTTTTAAACTTTTAGATTCTACATTATTTCAGTAGTAAAAGTTATGGGTTTGGTTCTTTCTTTTGAGATAAATTATTTCGAAAATTTCTGGTAATGCTTTTGCTCTAACCTAAGAGTATTATTATAACCTAGCACTTATGGCAGCTAGCCTTGTGTTAAGCACTTCAGCCACATTGGTTGAAATGTCTTAGCCTACTTCAAGGTGCAGCTAGAGCTTTCAAATATCCATAGATGAAACTTTCATCACTGACAATGGGATAAATATCACCTGTTGACTGTAATGCTCTCGAGGTTTTCAGAGATTAGCTGTTTTCTCTTTTTATCATGTTAGATTCCAGGTATTATTTGGTTTCGATATTTGATATTTGGATTTTCTGGAATAAGTTGCTAATGGTTTACTGTTGTTTTGAAATCTAATTTTTTGGTAGCATTTGGTTATAAGGACTGAATTAGATAGGACAAAGAAAACTAGATATGACAAGTATAAGAGGAATTAGACAGTACAAACTTATTGTACTATATTTGGTTTGTATAGTATTGGATACAAAATTTGTATTAAAAAATTAATTATTTATATTATAAAATAAATAATTTTTTGTAATATTTAATAAAAATAATATTCATTAACATAATATTATAACATAAAGAGATATTTTTGTAAATGCAAAATATTTTTTATTTTTGTTTATTGAATTTCATTTTTGTACCATAGTACAAATGAGATAAAATTTAAGTATTTTATCAAATCCATCAGCCTAATTTTTATCTAGTTATTAAGCAAATTTACAAATCAAATATAAGAAAATTTTTTTTGTCCAATTTAGTATCACGAAAATTACACAACTAAACACTATCTTTATGTTTTTCATAATTACCTTTCTTTTCGGTGGATTTCCCACATTTTGATATGTCTTCCATCAGACTGCCTTCTTAGATAACCACTGAGCTCAATGTTGAATCTTGCAGGACTCCCTGTTCTTTTGGGATTGCTGTTCACATTTTATGTGGGGACAAAGGTAAACGAGTGATACAATTTTTTGCTAGTGCATATTTTTTGCTGAGTTGAAATGGTTCGCCTTCTCCCATATCTTTCTCTTTTTTCATTCTCTTGTAGCTCATGTTCCATATAGAAGATGCCAAGGAGAGGGTGCAATAAATTTACCAGACCTTCAAGATGATATTCCATTTTGCCCACACCAGAGAGATTAGACTACTGAGGCAACGAAAAGAGGAATATGCAATAAGAAAGATTTATGCTGGCGAGTTTTTGGGTAACTTGCAGAACTTATGAGCCATACATCTTTAGAAAGAAATATCAGGACTTGAATGACAGCAGACCAGTTCTCTCAAGTAGAAGTCAGCTTGTATGTCATTTGTTGGATTTGACAACTGTTGACAATTGACCATTGCTTTAGGTTGCTGAAAATGCACCTTCTTTGATACTCCGCCATAGTTAATGTATGCATTACAATGAAACAAAATGAAATTAACCTTTATTATGATGTTTCAATGAGTACCCAGAAACCATCTTCGGAACTTGTCAGCTTTGGATGCACTATTTTCCCCTTTGGATAACAGGGTGCAATACTGAGGGAAATTCTGGGCTTGAAATGCTGAAGCTGCGGAACTCGTCAGCTTGCCTCTTTTTTTTTAAAAAAAAAAAATTATTATTCTAACTGCCTACTTTGTGATATAGTCAATCTATGTGTGTTTTTCCTGAAAACATGAACAGTTGATAAAGCCTTGAAGAGGATCGAGATACAGAAGAACTACACATACACCAATAGTCTAGGAAGGAGTTTTTGGCACCTCGATTTCAGTGCCTCGCCACCTAATGTTGTAATGGATCTTGAAGAATCATAATGGATATCTGACACTGATGGTACATTGTTTGCAAAACGCACATTATTTGTTTTACCAAACCCGATCTGACAGTGATTACGAAGGAATTATCGCATTTGAGATTAAGCATAATCGACATAACATTGCATTTGTTTGGAAAAGGGGGTAACCACCCAGTTCTGTAATCGAAACATCAAGTTCATGCCAATCGATTCATGCCCTTCGTTCTCTTTTGATATCAATTACCTTTGTTAGAAGTACTAACTGCAAACTTAGTAAAGAGCCCAATTCATAAATGAATAATGCATCGACCTCTCTATATTTGATGTAGGATTCGTATCGGCCTCTCCAGATTTGATGTGGGATTCCCATCACAAGTAAGATACATTCAAATGGCATTTTATCATATTTTCCATCTACTATTGGCACGTGAAGGAACTCTACTTGCCACTATCACAAGATTGCCTTAATTGGTTTTATATCGCAGTGATGTTATTTACAATTATCCTGGCTATAAATGATCCCGTAATATCGTTGTGTCAAGATTCCTGTCTTGCATTTACACTTTACCCCTTCACCTAGCCATGAAAGAATTGAGGCATGTTGCTGTGAGATGCCTCTTACTCTATCTTCTCCATTAACTTCACACCAGAAGCCTCTAATATCTCTAGTGCTGCAACACCAGAAAAAAAAAAAAATTACCATCTCAAGTGACTTGCTTCCACACACTTTGGAAAGATCAAACTGCTATCATAAATAAGTTGGGACTACAGATGGCAACTCCTGACATGGCATGATAACACTACTAAAATCCTTTACCAAATCGAAAACTCAACTTTTACAAAAATAAATGGTAGGACATTTGACACATTTAACTTGAATATCATTCGAATTGACATGCTTGTAGATAATTTAATAACTCTTGTGTTTTTTTATTTTAACACGGAAGTAATCTGATTTCAACAAAATCCTGGAAATTGTCACCTTGTGTATGGATTAGCTGCTGGAATTGAAATAAGTTAAATTAATCATGTTATAAGTCATAGCGTACTCACTGAGGGTCTATGTAACTCTATTTGCGATTACCTGGCACATATACTTCTGGTTCAATTGGTCTCAGAACACCTCTTGTCTTGATTTTGTTTTCAACTAAGAGCTGCAAGCAGTTGATGTAATGAATTTTAACTTTGAACATATACTTGCAATAAGGGGTTAAAAGAAAAGAGAGAACGAAGTGCAGCAAGTACCAGAGCTCCAATTGCTGCTGTGATACCGACCGTGAAGGCCATGGCACTGGTTGTTTTCCCATTCTCAATCTTCCCAAACTCCAATAAGGTAGCCCTATGGTATTCCACAAGCTGGCTATCTGGTAATTCAACTTCTACTTCATGGTGCAAAAGCACCATATCCTAATAATAACCAAACAATTTGCTATTATTAGTACATAAGAATGCTTTAAGTTTCCATTTGCTAAAGACAGTAAAAGTGCAGTAGCCACAATTTATAAGTAGTACATTGCTTCAAGAGTTAAGGTGCTTGTACAAACAATGCATCAAGTCTTTCCTAGTTGGGCAACAAAATTATTAAATGTCTGTAGAGTTTAAGATGGACGTACCAGTTCGGTGCTGGAGTAGGCTAACTTTTCTTCCATGCGGAGACATATAACTTCAAATGCATTCTGACAGGATGAAGGAATTTCTGTCTGCTCGTGGAGACCTAGAAACCTGATCCACTCGAAAGTTTGTCTAAATAACTACTCAATTCTGTAAAATTGTAATAATGTGTCATGTAAGGGTAAAATCTCAGTAGCATGGTAAACTACTAACATAATTGTTTTCGCTGTCCTCTTTGCTGTTTCTTCCTCTTGGCAGTGTCCAAGATGAATGAGTTTTTGAGCAATGTCTTTCTCAGTTATTGCAGTCCCATTCACGTCTTTGGCTTTAGTTTTAAGAAGTTCAAGCAAGAAAGACTTGAAGGTGGGCCTCTTGCTACTTTTAAAAATAGGATGAACTTCAGTGTCGAAAAAGCCAACTCTTGCGACTGTCCCCATTATTTCACTGAATCCTACATATATAAAAAGGAAAGGAATGATTTTCCCAATCAAAAGAAGCAAATTACCAATTATCAAGGTCCGGTCAAGCTTTCTTCTATTTAAACATTTTTTGTCTTTAGTTGCATGTGAAGCATCCTGATGATACAGGAACAAAGTATTTTCTAAGTTAATTTGTCAAGCTATCAAATGTAGCATTTTATTGACGTAAGCTCTCAAGTATGACTTGCCTTCATAGCGGAGGGTTCCACGGAAAATGGTTGATGCTTCATCACCTATTCTGTATATGTCCCCATAAATTAATGAATTGCGATTTGGAAGACATTCCAGTGCAAAAGCAGGAAGTTCAGGGATCCGGAATTTTGTTGCAGAGTCATAAAGTTTGTCACCTGCACTTCCATGGTGTAAATCAGACAGCATGACTACAGAAGAATAAAATCAGGTGCCATGAACTATATTGTCTATTGGAAGCAAAGTTTACCATCAATATGGACGGTTTCTCCATGTGATTTGAAAGTTGCAGGATTGCGCCCCGCACGGATTGCTCCAGCAGGACTCCAACTACAAATTTGGAAATGTTGTCATGTCAGAACTAAAAAATGCAACATACATGCTCGATAACCAACAATTACTTATTTATACAAGTAAAAGAAGCCAAAATTTAATATTTTAATATTATAAGGAAACTCCATGAAAGCCTATTGTAACCATAATAAACAGAATTGATTGTTGCAAGTAATTCTTACCAGGCACTTATCTCTTGCTATTCTATATTCATCTACATTCAATGAACTCTCTTCGTCTCCAGTTTATATTTTAGATTTACCTTCAATTTGATAACAACTATAACATGATGTTAAAGCTATGGGTGAATCCACTAGCAAGACGATAGATATTCATATTCTCAATTTGCAGTCTCAATGTTATCCCGACCAATTATCGTTAAATAGCCATGTAGTATGAACAAGCTTGTATATTTATGTTCATTTCCATCATTTAGGTGTCTAATTATAATTAGTGGGAATGAGATAAATCAGAAAATTTGAGGCAGCAGCATGCCCTAACAAGGATGCTTACAGAAAAGTAGCTAGATAGAGAGATAAAAGGACAGGGGCAAGGAAAATCTTAATATTTCGAGAATGAACACCTGAATTTATATGCTAAGGGGTTGTTGGCTGCTGCTGGTGATGGGAGTCCCCCACAGTAGGAAGTGAATGATCTTATTTTTCCTCTTCGTAAATGTGCCTGGTCAATCATCTTCATTGCCAGCATATGGTCTGAAACATCCACATTAACTTTTCAAGTAAGCATAATGCTAATGGAACAAAGTTCAAAAATATGATTTGGCATCATTGCCATGTGCTGGAGACCATGTGGATACTTGGTGTTTCTGTTTGAAGAAAACAACACCACCTAAGGTGCATAAAGTCCATGAGAAACTTTATGCAAAATATACTGTCAACCAACAGAAAGATAGAAATAAAATCATGATATGCAAACTAAATTACTCCATGAAAGTTTAGGCAAATAGTTAGCTGTAAATTCCAGAAATGTAACCTAATCTAAAATGCTATACACTTAATATGCATTGACAAAGTGATTGATGGATGGAAACCCATGGTATGAATCCAGTCTAAAGTCCATCGATTTTCCATATGCATTGACAAAGTGATTGTTTGGCTATTAGAAAAGTCAAGGGCATAAATTCATTTTTTGGTATTCCTAAGGCAAACATTAGAGTCATCTGAATGTCGCATGAGACTAGTTGAGACATATAATGCAAATATCAAGCCACTTGCAGTTTCCATTAAATAAATTTGGCTCATGGGGAGTAGAATCATGAAAGCTTACACACAAATCTAGTCTAGAAGTGAAACCTAAGAGCTTCTCTCTCTTCATCATGTAGACGGAGAAAATCCTCTTTTCTTCTTTCACTTTTTCCCTCGCTTCACCTCTGCTCTCCTCCCTTACTAAACTTCTCTTTCCATTCTTTCCTTCCCCAATCTCCACTTTCACCTCCAAACCCTAACCCTACCCTTGTTCTTCTACCCTCGCCCCCCTAAACCTTAACCTTACCCACCCCGTTTCTCCTCTTCTCCTTTCTTTCAATCTCTTACCCTCGTTCCCTTCCTTTCTCTATGCCTTCACCGTCGCTTTCTGTGCTCCCCTCGTTATCCTCTCTATGTGTAATGGTTCAGTCTTGCTTTGTCCTTGGTTGACATGAGAACCTCACAAAAGCTTAAGAAAAAGAAGAAATCTTCCTCTTCTCCACCTGAAGGGTCCTTTAGGAACTGGAGTGGTGGAGCTACTGGTTTGAAGGAAAAGAAAGCTAAGGTGGTTTTAAGTGTGGACATCAAAACCACAAACATATTAGTCTAGACCCTTGCTAGTAAGTCTTTTGCTAAGACTGATAAGCTAGTAAACAAGCCAGCCGGAAGCAAAAATGCTCTTTCCTCTTCCGGCGGTGGGTCTTTCTATGAAGAACAAAAGCACAGTAGTGCCTTTTCCAATTCTCTCGATGGTCAAAGTTCCACTAGTGAATCCACTCTAAAGGTAATGACTAAGGTGGTGTATGAGATAGAAATTACAGCCTAACTCAATAAGGAGAAGCCTGACAACGGGGGTAAACCAGACTCTCTAAAACAACTGTTCTTTGCTTAGGTGGTCTCTCAAAATCCTCCCTCCCCATCTGCCTCCTTAATGTATGTGACCTTAGATTTCTATCCATTGTCTAAGCATGGCAACTTGATTTGTGTGGAGCCTCCAACATCAATCTCTCTATTTAGGGAAAAGATTTAGAGAAACATTTTTGTAGATTATTTTTTTAGGCATGGGCTATCCTTTCTCTCTAGTCAGAAGATAGTGAGAAAGTCTTGGAAGGACGAAGGCCTAGTATAGGTCCTTGCCAACAGATGTGACTTTTTTTTCTTCAAGTTCAAAGATGAAGCATCATTTCTAAAAATTCTGGGACAACAATGGTTATTTACGAACCAGGCCATCATTCTTGAACGCTAGTCCTCTAATGCAGACTATGACAAAATTTACCCCAAAAAGCTCCCTATTTAGGTCAAGCTTTGGGGAGTTCTAATGGAGTTTTTGCATAAAGATGGCATTGGGTATATCGTAAGCGCTATAGGCCGACTAACCTCTCCAGGTGGACCTAGTTACAACTAGAATTGAAAGAATGTTCGTGCGAGTTTCAGTGGAAGTTGAGGCCGATGCTAATCTTCCTTTCACTTTTGCAATAAAAAAGGCTAACTGAAAACTTGTGATGATTGATGTAGAGTATCAAAATGTCCTACTACGCTACTCTAAGCGTAAAGCGTTTGGGCATGCAACCGATCTCTGTGAAATAAACATTGGTAATGAGCGTATGCATAATGAAAATGAATCCTCTATTAATGTTAGGCTTAACTCCTAGCGTTTTTCACTCTCTTTTGAGTTATCATAAATAAATGTTAACGGTATGGAATTTTAAGGTACTTAATGACTCCTAAAAACCTAGAGTGATTAGAAGATTTTGTTAGTCAAACTATATATCCCTATTGGGTCTCATCGAGACTAAGGTTAAATCCAATAAAGCTCCATTCATTCGAGTTAAACTCCTTTTATCTTGAAATGTTGAATGTCATCAAAGTGGTCATGTTTGGGTTGCTTGGAATCTTAACATTTGGAGAGCGACTATATCTTCCTCTAATAGACAATTTATTCACTGCTAGTGCCAGAAGATTGGTGAGGATTCTTGTTTTTGGTTCACATGCATTTATGGATCAAATGTAGTGTTGGAAAGAGAGGAGCTATGGTTTGACCTAATACGTGTCAAAGCTATCATCTATGGATCATCGAGCGAGATTTCAATGAATGCTACTGTATTGAGGAGAAAATTGGTGGAAATGAAGTGATAACACCAAGTATGGATCATTTTAACAAGTTTTGTTTTGATGCAAAAGTGGAAGAAGCAAGGACTAGTGGCTCTCTTCACATGTGAACTAATAAAAGCCCATCTAATCTCTTTATGAGAAGGTTGGATAGAATCTTGGTTAACATGGAATGGCTACAATATTTCCCAAATTTTGAAGCTAAAGTATGTCCTCCTAGTGTGTCTAATCACAATCGTAATACAGTTAATTTACAACCGTAGTCCATCAAAAGAAACATTCCTTTTAGGTTTTTTGACTTTTAGAGCAAGGATCCTCATTTTCTTCCTACTGTTGAACGCATATGGAAGGTTAGAGTAGATAAAACTCCAATGTATAGAGTGGTTTCCAAGCTGAAATTGTTATAAGAGATCTTAATAAGAAGTGGTATTTGAATATATCAACAAGAATTTCTCTTAATCTTGGGACTGTGGAGAGAGTGTAACTTTCCAACTGTAATGATCTTGCAAGGGTAGATTGGGAGTTAAAGAAGACGAGATTCAAAGACCATTATTTCCTTGTTGCAGCTAAAGAGTCTTTCCTAAGGCAAAAGTTGAGGCAATCTTGATTGAAACTTGGGGATAGGCACTCGGCCTACTTTTTTTGGTCTTTAAAGTAGAAACATTCTAGGGACGGTATTCACTCTCTAGTCTCAGAAAATGACAAGTATATCACACAAGCAACGAATTTAAGAGAAAGCCATTACGTATTTCCAAAACTTCTTGTTCTCTCCAACTTCGGCCCCTCCTAATTTGGATATCTTGCTCCCATTAGTGGAGAAAACAATGTCGCTTGAAGATTGGCCTCTCCTTATTGAGCCAGTTGATAATGAGGAGATAAAACAAGTGTTGTGGTCTATTGCAAAGGATAAGGTACTAAGTTCGGGTGGATACAATGTCAATTTCTTTCGTTTGACTTGGCACATTATAGGTGAAGAAGTTTGCCTAGCCATCAAGGATTTTTTCACTTCAGGGAAGCTTCTAGTCCATTAATTCAACTTACCTGGGATTTATCTGTAAGGTAAGTACTTTAGAGTCTCACGGAGATTTTAAGCCTATTTCTTGTTGCAATATTCTTTACAAGTGTATCTCAAAAATCATTGCGAGCTATATTCAATTGGTCCTTCTAAGTCTCGTTGGCAAGGAATAATCCACTTTCATTAAGGATAGGCAGATTTTAGGTAATATCCTTATAGCTCAAGAGCTTATGCAACGATGTTCATGGAGCAAAATGTGCAATGAAGATTCATATTATGAAGGCCTACAAACATGTGAGTTGGACTTTTTTGGAGCACCTTCTTCTCGCCCCAAAATTTCCTACCCATTTTTGTCAATAGATTGTGATATGTGTATCAACCTTAAGGTTCTCTCTTAGTTTACATGGTGAATCGATGGGTTTCTTTGCTAACTCTTGACGATTGAGACAAGGGAACCCTATATCCCCCTATCTCTTTGTTTTGGTCATGGAAATTTTATCAAGTGTCCTTAGGAATCTATGTTCCAACCAAGAGTTCAAGTACCATTGGCATTGCAAAAATGAGACTTAATCACCTGTGCTTCGTCGATGATATCTTGCTTTTTTCTAAGGGTGATATTGCCTCGGTTAAGTTGATTAAACAATGTTTGCAAGAATTTCCAACCCTCTTAAGCCTTATGGCAAGCACATCCAAGAGCAACCTATTCTTTAGTGGAGTGTCCTATGAAGTTAAGTCTTAGATTTTGTCCTCTCTTGGCTTTAATGAAGGAGTTCTACTAATCAAATACCTAGGAATCCCCCTCATCCCTTTGAGACTCACCCATGCTTATTGTCATATTTTAGTGGAGATTTTGCTTCAAGAATCAATAGCCGGTCTACTTAATACCTTACCTATGCAGGTCGGACCTAGCTGATAAGGAGCGTTCTTTTCTCTCTTCAAATCTATTGGGCATCTATTTTTATTCTCCCTAAAAGAATCCTAAAGGAGCTTCAAGTAAGGATGATGTGTTTTCTTTGGAATGGATTAGATGAAACAAGATCGAAAGCTAAGGTATTCTAGGATGACATATGTTTCCCTAAAAATGAAGGAGACTTAAGGATCAGGGATATCACTCTTTGGAACAAGGTGGCACAATTAAAGCACAGATGGCAGTTGAGTGTTGATCTTAATGGCCTTTAGCTAAGTTAGACTAGGGGAAAGATCTTAAAGGATACGAATTTCTAGGCAATACCAAACCTGACTCAATGTTCTTAGTCATGGCACAAGATACTACAAGCAAGAGAGTGGGTAAGGCTGTTATTTGCATGGGATATTCGGAATGGCAACAAATTTCTCTTTGGTATGATTCATGGCACCCACATAGCCCAATTGCAAATTAGGTAGGTGAAAAATCCATTTATGTTATGAATTGGCCTAAAGAGGCAAGATTGAGAAGCATCATCAATGAAAATGCATGGTTGTGGCCAACGAGGAAAGTTTGGGATACTAGAAGATCAAGTTTACCACTTACCTTTCTACCCTTGGAGGAGGCTGAACATACTTTTACATGGCTAACAAAACCTAATAAGGGATTTAGTATCAAATTAGCGTACAACCACTTAAAAGGAAAGAAGCAAAATACTCTATGGCATAACATCGTGTGAAACAAAGCGAATACCCCTCGACATTCATTTATTTTGTGGCTAGCAGTTAGAGAAAGGTTCCTGACCCAAGATAAATTGCTTCAATAGGGGATCATCAACCAAGACCGTAGCCTCCTTTGTTTAGTGGAGGAAGAAGATCATAAGCATATCTTTTTCGATTGTGTTTACACCAAATTTATTTGGTCAGAGATCCAACATTACCTGTTGCCTTCTGCTACCATTTGTTTTACAATGAACTCCATGTTGTTGCCTTTTGCTACCATTTGTTTTATAGTGAACTCCATGTCATTGTTTGTAGGAAACTTCCAAGAGGTTGGGGTCAGTTAGTTGGAGAAGAATTCTGTCAGTGGTAGCCTATTTTGTTTGGAAGGAAAGAAATCACAAACATGTGGGAGGAGCATCCATAGCTACTGCTGCTAGCTTAGCTAGGACCATTTTTTCTTATTTAGATGTATAGTTCGTGAGCTTACTGATGTATACTTTTATGAGCTTATAGTGTCGTCTCAAGTTTGTCACCCACATTTTTTTATTTTGTTATATGTGGCTAACAAACTTGAATCTTGCTTGTACATCCTAGCTCTTTTACACATTTATACAATATCTAACCTTATCCAAAAACAGTCTAGTCTAGACTCTGTGTGACATCATGTGAATCAAAAATTCAAAAAGAGAATTATTTTAGAATCCCTTTTATGGATTATGTACTAACGAGTGCATAATGATGATGCTGTGATATGGTTTGAGTATGGTGCTGTTTGTGCTACCATACCATCTCATTTATTTGATTCAATGAATAGTTCAACTCAAAAGCAGCGGATGTGAATCCATAGCATAAAGAAGTCATGCCATTCACAGAATCTACTGCATGTGGCTAATGTCAACTGGTGACGGAGCTGGATTCTAAATAACCTGAGCTAGACCGTGCAGAAGTCATACTGGCCAAATGATATTAATAGAATGAAGTAGAGGTCTTTTGTATGAACCAAATACACACACACACACACACACACATTATGTATGTATATTTGAACAGAGAATAACTATAAAAACTAAAGAATTATTTTTAAATGTGACTTCAAATGATTAGAACACATCATAAAGATGTAGAGAACACGGTGTATCTCTATCATGTCACTCTGGTTGTGGTGTCACTGGCTGCTAAAATAAGTGTTACCTATTCCAGGGTCCAAGCCCATCTCTCCCAGAATTGTAATGCCAGCTTCCTTTGCCTTTTCATGAAGTTTCAACATATCATCATCAACATAGCTTGCTGTGACCAGATGCTTCTTGAGCTGCATAAGTAGTGCATTTGGTAAATGGTCAATGCAAAATTATGAATGAATTAAACTGAAAACTGACATTGACTGTCATTGGTAAACTCCTGAGAAACAGATCAAGATCTTTTGTTCTTTGTGGAGAAAGGAGCTCTGCAGTTATCCATTCAGCAAATATCATGAAAGAGAATAGTACCTCTATGAAGAAAAGGAATAATAAATGAAAGAATTGGCTAACGATTGTAATATTGAGATCTGACTTGTAAACTAGAATTTCGATCCATTAGACACGAAGGAGATCATTATAGTAACATACTTATGACCTTAACAGGAGAAAGTATTTTCCCAAATTACAAAACATGATGTCAAAGAATTCTTGGGAAAATATCTCTCTCCTTAAGTCAATAACAAAATGTCACCTATAGAACAAAGACAATCCTGTGGAAGCATTCTTTTAAATGCAAAGGTGGGCAAATTTTTCTGATTGCTTTCCCCAGAATTCAACTATACAAACATCAATCAAGGTTGTCAATTAACAATCATCAGATCAATTAACAATTTTGCCTGCTGCTTGTTTGCCAAGACAGTTGCACTAGTTTCATAGTAACCCTAATATCGAATATCAACAGCTGCAATTACCTCAATGCATGAATTCGCTACAATAATATGGCAACGAGGGGGCAGTAAACTTATGACCACCTCCACCTGCGAGGGAAAGGTCACATCAGACTTGGCAGGAATCAGAGTTGGAAAGAATGATAATGAGAAAAGCTGTTGACATGAGCAATATGAAATTAATACGTAAAATTCGCATGCAAGAGCAAGAGAATAGATACAGCATAAGTCAAAAATGATTATTCGTAATAATTTGTCTTAGAAAGTTAAGGGGAAAGAAGGGACTGAAAGAGCTGCAAGTTGATGAGGCAACAAAAAATGCAATCTCAGCAATTTGTGGCTGAAATTCCAATTCTTAAGATCGAAGACTTGATGGATTTCAAGTTTATGAAATGCCAATCAAATACTGCTTACATTGTGGTAAAATCCTGTGGGCATGACTCTAGTCTATACCTGAGATATGCAATCATGAAGACTCTGCTGGTCCATTACATCTATCTGTGCTGCTGTCGTATTAGGGATTCCTTCTACAATCTGAAATGCATGATAACAATAGCTTGAATATCATACTCCTCATCAGAATTGATGCTAACACAAATGATCAAGAAAGAACAGCAAACCCTGAGTCAATTACAAGGCTTGACGAAAACCGTCCACAGATGTACCTCTTCTGCATCCTTCAAGAAGAGGGAGGCAACAATAACTTGAATATCATGCTGCTCATCAGAATTGATTTCTATATGCTGTTTATGTGATTGCTGGAACGATATGTGCCCAGTAGATGCCAGCAACTCAGCAGCTGGATGACAAACCCGTCCAGCACCAAGAATCAAAACCGAGATCTTCTTATTTGTATCCATACAGCGGTTGATTCCGTTGGTCTCAACTTCGCTGTTGGAGGATGATGATGTTCTGGTTTCTTTATTCACTATGTCATGGTTCTCGCTTTGATTTGCAAGAGAATTCAAAGAATCGATTATCTGATCCAACACCACCCTATCATCTGTGCCAACCTGTAAATCACAAGATGACCTAAATTTGAAACTCAAGATTTCAGGTAAATGTAATCAGAACTTGGAAACAAGCTTAGCAGAATGAGGCAATGCATATTCAAATTCTCAAGACCTGTTAGAGAACCATATAAGGAAGATAGGGTTAGGATGGGATCTATAATATGGTACTCAACTGAATGTTCGTGCACTTACCTAAGATAGTTCTATACTTAGCCTACATAATCATAATCTCTACATATCATAACAATGTGTGAAATACAATCAATATAATATTTTTCAAAATATGCAATTAATTTTGCCACTTAAGATTAATAATACGGAAAGAAATCGCTTCTGTTACCACTTATCCTTAAAATTCGTTTAATGCCATTAACTTAATGGGAGATAAATTGCCATGTTCATTTTCCTGGAGAATTCATTGCTAAATAGTTAATCTTTGAAGTGAACAAGTCAATGTGCATATGCATCTGCAGAAAAAGTGTTACTGGTAGTGAAGAATCACTTTGATCTGTGTATATCCACATTTTGTAATATGAGATCCTTTTTCATGTAACCATACACATTTTTACTTACTTCAAGCTCTGAGTATGACAAGGCATCGCTATTCTGCCCAACTTGACATTTGACCAAGTGAAAAGAACCTCCTGCAGCTTCAATGATATTCAATGCATCATTTATTAGGAATTTGTCAAACAGGTGGCCGGTTAACGAAACCTGTCAGATTGGAATTACATTAGATGTGCTTTGAATTATGTCCTGGGAAGTTTTTCAAGATAAGCCATAAAGCTAAACCATCATATGAGAACCTCTTTGATCTATGAGAAAATATTGAGGGAGGAAATAGCCAACCAAAAGTTACCAGAAGGATGATGAGAAACCTACCAATTCAGTGTAATTCTTCTGACTTGAAGGGACACCAGCAAGCTCTAGTTGTGTGGTCGTTCTGTTGAAGAGAGAGATAATGCAAATAGTGGGTTTAGAAGTGGATCTCCAGTGTCATTTAAAGTGTGCAGTTTCAAAAGTAACTGTGAAGATAATGTTTTCCAGCAACTAAAGCATTAATCTGAAACTGATTGATTGGATTCTTTGAGGCCAACTTTCATAAGCCAGAAAAAAAAAAAAAGAAAAAAAAAAGAAAGAGAAAAAAGTACTTATGACAAGTCAAGTTCCACAAAAGATATTATGACTAATATATCTTCAGTAAGTGATTGTCAGCATCCAAGTAAACTTTTGGGACAAGACCCAACAAAGTAGTGGATGAGCATGTTACATATTCCAAGAGGATCTCAATGTATAGGTACAAGAAATGCCACTGAAGAAATTGCTCAACTTGGATAATTCCTTTTGGACTTGCAACACTCAAAAATACATAGTATGCAGTGAAAGGAAAAGGAATATCTAAAAATTTAGACGACAGCACAGTTACACCAAACTAGTATGTCTATGGTGCAACTCTGGTTCGAAATGTCAGGAGTTATACTAGCATGGGATTACAGAACATTTTCTAGAAACATTTCAGCATTAATTATGATTGAAGTTTTATAACTACCAAATATTATCTTAGTAATCTCAATAGATTCCATGGTAATTGGTTGGAGAAAGCAATAGTGGCATGACACTGGCACTACTAGTTAGCAATCATCGAGTATACAAACGAAAAACAAGGGAAATGATTTTTCCCTTTTTAGAAACAGAAATCATATTCCCTATTTTCCATTAACATATTCAGTCATGCTTAACCACCACCACCAACCAACAGCTGTGATTTTTACCTCCCATCTTAACTTGTCTCTAAAAGCTACTATTAACCAAAAGCTCTTGAGATTACTATGATAACATTTTATTATCTTAATTATACATGTCAGAATAAAAATATAGAGAATGTTTTCCTTAAAACAAACACGCCATTATTCTCATCAAAGATGCAGATAAGCATTTCCAACATGGCTTAATGCAAAAGTTGAATTGTCTGCATCTTGGTCTAATTAGTTTATAGTAGTTCATGATATTTAATTTTGTCTCTCATCTTTTAGATCAGAAGATTGTAGATCTAATCTCATGATGACAAGATGCCCTCAAGTTTTCAAACTGGATATTTTGGGACTCTTTCATGATAACCTGTCAATCAAATGCACTGATAGTTCTTGATACCACCTTGTTCCAAGAATCTTCTACTCTTTTTCCTTGCTAGATGTGGATGATTGCAGAAAATGAAAGGGCATACTGCGATTTCATGCAGATTTAATGTCTCTGATGTAGCTATACCAACAAAATTTAAAGAGAATGGGAAAGTGCGGTAAAAAAGGAGCTTGGTAAGTTCATGACACTGCCTCATCTCCTAAAACGAGGCATACAGATGGATAGAATCACTAATTGATTAAGGAAATTATATGAGAATACTATCTTTGATTCTTTGTCCATGACAAGCAGAATTGTATAGCTTTCGTAGCCTTGTACAGAAAAATGCCGTCAATTTCATACTTTCTTGTAAAGACATGCTTGTGCACGCATCTAGTACTAAAGAGAAACTGCTCCTTCCTAAATTTCAATGGTGACAACACCCTGAATATGAGCTTCTAGGTAGATTTAATCATAATTCGTGATAAGTCTTGGCCATTGAAATGTTATTAGTATTTAACATACTTCCTTGACAATCTTCACATTTGTATTTATCTATCAAATTTCACCAGTGTAGTGCCTCCTTTTTTAAAAAAGTAGTATTTTTTTCCCCTTTTCTGGAAAATTATTTTTCTCTAGTTGTATCAAGAACAAAACCTTTTGATCCATTGAGCCACTGGTCTAGCAGAAAAGTCAGATGCTTGCTTGAAAATGGGAAAAGAAAAAGAAACTTACTCTGTATCAGATTCTCTCATGCGAGGTATGTAGTCATACAATGTAGTGAGTGATCCCTTGTGGACTATACAAGCTCTCTTGAGGGGTCCTGGCAATTTGGAAAAGTCTGCTATACATGCCAACTTTCCAGTAAATTCTGATAGTATATCTCCAAAATGTTGGGAAGCCTTCCACAATTAAAGAGAAGCCAAGTGATTGGAGTAATTGTCAATGCTTTAACCAGTTCTCAAAAGTCTCCGTCCAGAGAATTCTCAGTGATGGAGAGATATGAGCTAAGATTTTACCTCTTTTGCGAATTCTGTTGGAAGAATGTCAACAGCTGAACATATCACACCATTGCCTTCCATGTCATTGTGATATGTATTGCTCGAGCCATCATATCTGCAAAAAAGTCACCCAATTATTCAAAGAGGTGAAAAAAGCAAATCATGTATAGTTGGACTAATCATTTCAATATTTGTTATGAGGGACCAAAAGAAAATCACTGTGCTGCAACTGCATGAAGAACTTTGTAGACAACAACTGATTTCATCCTATGATATTTCTCTTTTATCACATTACCATATTTGTTTATTTTCATGCATACCTATCAAGCTATTGTTCACAAAATGTCATTATGTTGCTAATCTTAAAAGTTTTTACACGATAAGTATGTAGAACCGTATCCAGCATGAGATGACATACTGGTGAGAGGTAAATCACCCCATGCATTTGAATTCATCACTACAAAGCATTATGATCACTCTTGCAACAGTAACGACAAACTTAATTAAAGGAAATGCAATTCAAGGATAACAGTTGGACAAAGGAATAGAGTGCAACATATGACACTATCAAGACAGTTTAGGACTTCAAATAGCATACCGGAAGAAAGGTGATTCAATTGATGTTGTTTGATTGACAAATTCTATAGAGCCCCCAACGTCACAAGTTATATCAGCAATTCCAACAAGTGGGCATTCTTTTTGAACAAGATCTTGTACCTGCTCGGCAGTCAACAACCGAGGAAAACGCTTCTCCCAGTACATGCAATTGACTATATAAAGTGAAGTCAAACAGTAGTACAGAATAAACTTAACTGCATGGAAGATAAAGAAAGCAGCATAATGATGCAGAGAGGATTCATAAACTATAGTGCTGGTGCTGAAAGCAAAATGGCTGTTGAATGTCAAGTTTGCTAACTATAAAGGTACACCTACGCACTTCTACTTCTTTTATTAATTTTTTATTTATTTATTTTTTTAAGGACGGAGGAGTATAATCGTGTTATGACCGGCTACCTCTGTGCACATGAATCACCCTATAAGACGGAAGAGTATGATCATGTTATGACTGACTACCTTTGGGCACATGAACTACCCATAAGATACATGCATTATGTGAGAATAGCTTGCGTTATATAAGTAACTTCAAGAAGTGTTTATAGTAGGATTTGAACCTAAGACCTCATTTTTATTAGTTTAAGATTTAAATCTTGATGTCATGATGATCAACCATTCAAGAAGACAATGAATGTCTTCAAATGGCAGCATTATGTAGGCATTGCTTAATGATGATCAGCAAGAGAAAACCCACCAAATTTTCTAATAAGCCTTCATTCAACAGTGAAAAACTTGATAGAATTGCAGCATTGCAAAGGTGTTAGTATTCATCCAAAAAAAAAAAAAAATTTCACATACCTATAGCAGATGCATATGGTGCCACTCTTTGATGGAAAACAGGGTTGTAATGCTCTGGATGTGCATAATAGTCCGCCTGGAATCAAAACATTTAATGAGTTGTATCTTTTATTTTCCCTAGCTATGTTTTTAATATGGAGAATAAAAGGAAAAATTAGGAAATGTTAATCATAACTAATACTCAGGACCTTAAGCAATTCAGATAATGCTATTTCTCCAACCAAATAAAACAATGATGCTTTTGTATTTACATTGCAAGATTATGTAGCCATCCCTATAGGAGATGTTGCAAGCTATGTTTTATTATCTGCTTTGCTAAGGGTCTACTGGATCAAAGTCAAAAACAAAAACAAAGTTTTTTCTCAAGCTCAATTATTCATTTTCTTCAGCTCTCTATCCTTTGATAAAAGTGTTAGACAGTCTTCAAGGATGGAATCAAAATTCTAAAACCCCATACCGCCAGGGTGAATTTGTGTGAATATGAATCGATGCACAAGTACAGGGACAGCTGTTACATTACTATTGATGCAAAAGTACAGAGACAGCTGATACATTACTATCTCAACAGGAAAAAGAAAATGAAAAAAAATAAATTTGTTGAAATTCATAAAGTCAATTGATTTGCCTCCAGGAAGACAAGAGTTGGTGATTGAATAACTTTCAATTAGCAACGTGAAATGAAAGCTGACATTAAAGGCCATACCTTATCAAAGGCTTTTGTAGGATCTTTGTGTTCAACCATGTCTTGGCAAGTCACAACACAACCATAAACCTGGAAAACTCTCCTCGATTTCTTTGTAGGTTGAGGAAGATCTTTACTCTGGAAATATAAGAGTCTTCTATTAAGTTCTTTTAAATCTAGCCTAAGGTACCAAGAAAATAAATAGGAGGATTTCAAAAGAAGTTGAATTATTCCTCTAATGAAATGACACCTCATCATGTGAGACAAAAGAGGGAATTGAGAACCTAGTTTAATTAAGTACCATATCTCTACTAGCCAAAACTGTGCAATCCCATCCCTCTCTCTTCTACCACAAGGATTTCGTAGAATCCAGCAGATAATCTAGATTAGCCTTACATTTCCTTTCCATTCATTAAATTAGCATAATTACCATAAATTTCTCTATCAAGAAACAGAATTGCATCTAAATTTAAATAATCCACTTACTGTTGCAAAGAGGTTGGGAAGTCCACTTGGATCAACGAAAGTGTGAGGAAGAAGTTTAAATATCTCCTGTGCACCAGCAGATACTAGACAAAAACAAACAGAAAAATGAATGGAATATTCATAATAGCACAATTCAAGATTCCTAAAATCATGTCAATATGGAAAGTCTCAACCGCCAGAGCAATATGCCAAGATAGATCATAATATACTTTCCACTCATGATTATCGTAGTCATGCAAGGATAACAATTTCAGATCAACTTACCATTTCCTGAACCAGTGAATACAAAAACTAGTGGAGAAATTCCTGATGGAAGCCCCTGTGTTGCTATCTCTCCACCCACAGCTATGACTGCAGCTTTAGCAGCAGCCAAGGATGGGTACATGTAAGATGCACCAAGAGACAGAAAAGGTGTGGAATATCCAAGATTTAGGAATCCTGAAATGTTTTACAAAAAAAAAAAATAAAGAAAGAAAGAAATTAATTGGCACAACCAGCAATGTCTATGAAGTATTACACGAGTAATTTAAAATGGGTATAAAGAAGAAAAGCATAATAAGATCTTATAAATATTGCAAAACAACATGAAAACTATTGACAGTGATGCTTTCAAGCTCCATTAATCTGGGCCCTTTCTTAGAGCAATACAAGGTCTGCAATCTGATGTATTTGGTGAGCACATACTTCAACAACTTCATCCAAAGACTACAGTGACTAGGTAATATATACAACATTTGCTGTTGATTCAGAATCTTACTCTGTCCTAATCCACTCAAGAAATCGATGATTCCTGCTCTTCCAGCATATTTCCCGAATGCAAGTAACCTCTTCCCATGATCTCCAACAATAAGCTCATAGTCATACAATGAAGCTCTTTCAGCAAGGACCTGGGGAAGGAAATATAAAAGAATGATCACAACTGCAAAAAACAACTGAGAAAAAATTACAAATGAACTTAAAAAGATGTATAGAAGAAACCTTATCTAACAAGGGCATGTTTGCTTTCTGTGCTTTGTGAGTGTGGGAGAAGAAGGCATATGCTCTATCTGGGAGGATCATCTCTAACTGCAGTAACATAAATAATTGAGATTCCAAGATTTCTGGCAACATTTCAAGCTAGTATGATATTCAAGCATTTGTTAACAAATTACTTCACCGCTTTCAAATGCCTTGGTTTCTAGTAAAACGTGTAATCACGGTTTAAAAATGGCATATTTCCTATTGATTAAACTTGACGTGCCATATGAGGACTCATTAACAGAAACAAAGATGATGTCCAGACCTTTGGCTGTTTTATTCCCAATATGAGACCACATTCTGACAAGTCTTCAGATACTTCACAGCCTACATCTTCATAAAGTGCATCGTGATGGATACGCTTTGTGGACGGCTGCACAATGATTCTAGAAACTCCAGTTTTCTCTCTGCCGCTGAGCAAAAGCCTTGCGCAGTGTGATGGAGTCAGAGGCACCCTTCTCTCCCACTTGTTTGAGGACTCGGAGAGAATCCCAACAACTCCATTTCCAAGCATGGTCTTGCTTTGAATTAATTGTTTCTGGAAAAAATTATATTTCTCTTCCATAATTAGATGGAGATTTCATCTATGAAGCAATATGCAATTCTTCTTCTTTCTTTTTCCACTCAGCCTAGCTCAGAGTATAAATACGAACACAAGAACAGGCGATGCTAAATGACAGAATCTCTAAAGAAAAGCTAAATTAAATATTTACAGAAGTCGTGAGACTTGTAGATAGTTTTTACACTCTCTCTAGTTACTTAACATAAAACCACTCTAGATTTAAGCAAAATAAGAATAGAAAACTCAGATGCAAATCAAATTCCTTAGCCCCACTTTCCAAGGCTTACAACAATGATCATTTTAAATCTGAAATGCAAACTCAAAGCTTCAATTCCTTAGCCTTCTACTGCTAAGTTCCAGCTAAACAGGACAAAAAAAAAATCGATGTTCCGCTTTTCCTCATAAAAGAGGGAAATTTGCAGCATGTTACTAAGCTCGTATTCTACATTAAAAAATACAGTTCAGCATGTTCAATCAGAGAAGTACACATTTCCCAATCACAACCTTTATTCAAATTCATTTCTATGCGTTCCAGATTAGACCCACTGCTATACTAATCATTGGAATTGTCTTTAGAATGATCTTAAAAAGCTAAATAAACCACATGATAGTGGCACACATATGATCACGCTGCTTGCCTCCATGACAGGGTTAAATTAACTACATAACCACTAAATAAGTTGAAATAAGATAAATCACATCTTCAAAAAGAGAGAATGAAAAAAATCAACAAATAGGATAAGTTATATACGTACTCCAGAACTAAAATTGAAATGAACGAAAAAAAAAAAAAAAAAGAAACCCGGAAATGCTACTTATCTAAAGACAGAGTAGTTAAATGAAATATATATGCCGGCACATAAAGAAGAAAAAGAAGATGATGATGATGATGATCATATACTTCTTCTTCAAGTGGGTATGATCAAACTCCACAATTCACAGTGTTCTTGGCTAGCTTCGCAGTAAAATCACAACCACTACATAAACTACACACAAGTCTGAATTATATCAAACAAACCAGCAAACAGCCTAAACTAGTATCTTTTGATGAGAAACAAGAAAGCAATTCTCGAACTACAAATACATACACCCATAAGAATATACATACATACATATATATATATATAGGCATATAATATTGTAAATACCCAGAAAACTACAGGAAACAGGGTTATATAAAACTACCTCTCTGCATGCAATAATGTCAGATCGCTGCAACAAAAGGAAAAAGAAAAACAGGACAGGTTCTTGATGTCTTTATTACTATGTCCTTGTGTTGTGTTGTGTCTTGTTTGGTTTCCCTGATCACTCGACACTGTAAATCTGAGAGCAGAACTAAACTTCTACCGCAAAATGGTGAATGTGGGTGATCCAAAGTTTGTGCCTTTTGTTGTTGTTGTTAGAGTAGCGACGTAGGAGTAGGAAATGCAGGAAGAAGGTTTGTCTTGAATACGGATGATGTGGCGTGATATCGTTAGGTCAATTTTTTAATTATTTGGAGTTTTTGATGATGTTGATGGGTGTCACGTCCTTACGTGTAATGATATCTTTTCTTTTTCCTTTTTTTTTTTTTTTCTCAAATAGAGATAAGTATAAGAGTGGTTGTACACGTGAATTACGTGCCAATGCGTTCCATTAGAATTCGACCCCTTGGAGTCTTTTAGGTTTCCTTTTATAATACAAATTCCGTAATTAGTATTGTCCAATTTGACTTAAACCCTATCTGATCACATCAAATCCTAATTCAATCTCCATCGAACTCATTTTTACCTTTTTAGATTTTAATCATCTCATATATCTAAATCAATAATCCGAATTAAGTTTGATAATTTTATCTCTAATCCATACCAACAATACTAAATTATAAGAGTGTCTATGTTTTCAAGATTTTTCTATAATTTCATTTATATGTTTTAATAGGATTAGTCTTTCTCTTCATCTAATTTTTTATTTCATATTTATTATATCTCAATTATTAAATTGATCATATTTTTAATGGTTCAAATTTAATTAATAAGTAAAATAAAAAGCAGAATCGATCTACTAAAAAATATGGGAGTGTAGAAGTTACCATGCCTTTTAAGTGCATTAAATCCTTGTCATTGCAATGTTTTAATATTAAATCTTTGGATCTGATTAGCATTGCATATGGAACAAGAGATGACTTGATACCTATCTTGGAATCTACAAAGCAACTCGTAAAATATGTATAGACCAAATGTTCTAGCATCTAGTGTCTCCTGTGTTTTCTTAATATATGTAAGATACTTTATATACGAGCTGTAAAATGGTACTAATTAATGCAATTAGGTTTGAATAATATAATTGAAATCCAACCAAAACGATCCGACTTATAAACTGTTATTGGTAAAATAATGAATCTTCAATTTAAGCTGATATTATAATTTCAATTTGTTATATTTTATCGTTGTATTCTTATTTCGTTTGTTATATTTGGTATTTGTCCTTTATATTGTAATATCTATGTAGATGAAATATGAATGAAGTCCTACATGAATTATGAGAGATGATAACTAATAGTATATAAGCCAATAACTTATCAATACTAGACAAAAAAATATTGGGCTAAGTAATTGAAGCAATCCCACTAGGAAATAATGAATAACATTATTAATGTTTATTGATTTAGTTATTAACTATTTCTTGCACATATCTTTAAAAAGTGTCATTAAATAACTATTTTAATATTATAATTTGGGCTTTAAAGGATATGATATATAAACAATATCCCCAATTTTTTTGAACTTGTTCTTATAATGGTAGGTTTTTTCCCTAGTTTCTTTAAACTTTTAAAGAATGGTAGTCCATTAATAGCATAATCTTTACTTTAAGATGTAAGTAAACCCTTAAACAAACTTAGAGACTAGCTCTAAAATCAAATAAAATATTAAATTAGAAATTAAAGAGGGGGAATGAATTGACTTTTATCATGTATAAGAAATAGCAATTGAATAAGATAATACATGAACTAAATAATAATTAAAGTGCTACAAAATAAAGAGATAAGTTTACAAAAGATCAAGTTCGAACTTAATCTAATAGTTTGCATAAGCACACAAATGCCCTCAATCAAGGATTTTGCACACTTTTATTAATCTCTACAAAGTAGGTGCTTAGAGCTAAGTACACAATTTTTACAACGCATAATCACAAGTGTATTACTCTAGGAAAAGGAAAAAAGAAAGCAAAAAATAAAAAATAAAAAAAATCCTAAAAATACTGTTTCTAAGAAAATATTTTCAAAAATACGATACTTAAAATTCTTTTAAAGAAACAATTTCACCTAATTCAAGATGAAATCGCATCTTAATCTAAGTAAAATCATCTTTTCAAGATCTAATTTTAAAAGCATCCAACCTTTACATCTTATTTGCCTACCAAATGCATCTATTACTTCTCGAAGTACTAGTACTATCATGTTGCTAGCTATACATAATCTTGGGATCCTGATTCAGAATGAAATCGCATCTTAATCTAAATAAAACCGTCTCTCCAAGATCTAATTTTAAAAGCATCCAACCTTTAAGTCCTATTTGCCTACCAAATGCATCTATTACTTCTTGAAGTACTAGTACTACCATGTTACTGGCTGCACATAATGTTGGGATGAAACTAGCTTGAGTGGGGCTGATCATGCCATCAAGATAAATTTTAGAAGTTTGATTTATTTATTTTTAAAGCTCTTTCTCCAAGTGCTATAGAAGTTCCCAAAGAACCGCTGGGCATAAGAATATCTCGCACCGGCCACTGGATGAGTACAATTTCAGTTTTAAAAATTAGGAGAAGCGTTAAGTAAAAAAAAAAAAAGCTTTTTAACATGTTCCTTTGAGTTCATTGTATGTGATGGTCCTAATCAACCACTTAGGTTATTTTGTGTCAACATCGTAACAGTTATTAAAGTATATAAAGTGAAATATAAATCACAAATAATTTATTTATATGGTTATTGTACCTATTTATATTATAATCGTACTTATTATTTCGTGCATCGTGTTATATTTATACTCATCTATATAATCATTTTTCGAACCGTATCATGCTTTTGCCCTTATTATTATATTACGTTAGACGTTGCTATCCCTAAGAACAAATTTCCGTCTTAGATTTTCATTTGGTTTGGCTACCAGGGAAATGAAAAGGATTGATACAAATGGCTGCAATTGTATTGTGTGATTATTATTCTTTGCGCGTTACTTTCTTAGGAAAGAAATAAAAAGCAGATTTTTTTTTTTTTTTTTTTTATTGCGGCCAACAACAGTTGAATAATTTAATGGAATTCTTATGATCGTCTATAATTATACTGATTTAAATATGTGGACAATATACTATTATAGAATTAAAAAATAAACTTAGTTTTTCTATATCAGATTATTATCAAATCGGTTTTTCAAAGTGGAAAAAATAATTTGATATTTTAGCCTAGGTTTTATCTAATTCATAAAGCAAGTTGTTTTTTTTTTTTTTTTTTAACAAACACATGTTATTTGTTTCATAATTATTTGTTAATTTTCATTAGGAACATGCATTAACTTAGTTAATGCGTGCAATTAAATAGAAAATTAAAAAAAAGGGTAGAAATTCAATAGGGAAAATCCTTTCTTCAAATCATTGGGCTATTGTCAGTCATGGGAAAGGAGGAATGCTAGGGGTTGCAGGTGTCATTTTGGTAGCTGGCCACTGTTGGGCCTTGAGGCAACAGATAACATTCTCAAAACTAATGGTGGTAAATGATTGCTAACCATAGTAAAAGTGAGAAAACAAACATCTTATTAGGTCGTAGTTTGGTTGCTACGATTCATTTTCTTTTTTGACTTTACTTTTTTAAAATTTTGGCTTGAGATTATTGGTTGTACACCTTTTTAAAAGAGCTTTTTATGAATATGAGCTTTTTTTCGAAAAAAATATTATGAAAAATGGCTTGTTTTTTTAAAAAACACGAATATGATATACTGAAGACATATTAAATGAATGCATCTTCAGTTACTTATAATTTTTATACTGAAAGCATATATAGTAGATGAGTTTTCAGTATAATTCATTATAACTAAAAGCGTATTCAGTCCATGTACTTTGGTACACTACCTTTATAAACCCTAATCCACATAGCCAAAGTTCAATTTTGCTTAATCAATTTCTGAAATTTCTAAAATATTGAAAAAACTCGAGAAAACTTATAATTGAAATACCAGATCATTTCTTAATGCGAGTGTACATCTAAAATATATAACAATCTATAACTTATAAGCATGTTATTTATTTATTTACTTATTTTTATTTTAGTAATAATCAACATTATGCAATTTTTTAGAAAAATTTTTGTTATTTAATTACGTTAATTTCATAATCATAGATGTATCATAAGTTGTATAAATTATTAATATTTCATAAAAATTTATTATATGTTGTTTAAATTTAGAAATTTTTTATATTGCGATACATAAGTTATACAAATGTAGGTATGAATAATGTTGGAATATAGGTAGAAATTGCTATGTGTGTATGTGTGTGTGTGTGTATGTGTATATATATATATTGGCATTTTTGTTATGTTGGATAGAATTAAAAAGTTAAAGTTAGGTAGTTGTGTTGACGATACAGCTTATCGAGATGACTAAGTGCATTTTGTAAAGTTGTCACTTGGTATGTAGATAAAATTTTTAATATCATTTAAATTTTCAATCCATCGTGGCATTACTATAGTGGAAATGACAGATTACGTGAAAATTATTGTCTATATGAACAGAAATATAATGATGAGTAACTGGGAGCCGAAGTATGACAAGGAGCCTATTAAGAAGTTGAAAATTAAGAAGGATTTGAACTTTTCTCATTTCAATTGGAGAATTTGTGAATGTGCTAAAGTTAACCTGAGTAGTGTTGAACTCGTGCACAGGTATCTCTTTTTCCATGATGCTAGAGTTCTTTTTAAGTCAATGGCTATTAGATATGATGAGTATGTTGAGAATTTCATTGAGATGATGGAGTTTTTTGGAGAACGAAGTATTTAGGAAGTGTACATAAAGCACATTGAGGAATTGATTGCCTAGGGCGAGCATGAAATACATAAGCTAGATAATCCAACCCTTCCGAATCCTAATGTGCATTCAATAATGACCGGTGCGTAGTAAACAAATGTGGATCAATCAAATGAATCGTATATGAATTTCTCTAAATACGAGAACGTGAATATCATAGAAGAGCGGCTTGACGAAGCATTGGGTCCCATTATTGAACATGAAGAGTCTTATGATCCATATGTAAAGAGAATGTACATCGACATAAATATCAATGATGGGGATAATGTGGCAAATGTAGATGGTGATGAAGATGATGTTGGCCTCGAAGATGACCATGTTGAGGATTTGGGAGAAGCTAAGGTAATACCATATGTTGTCAGGAGCAGTATGCCAGTCCGGCCACTTTGTAGCGATAGCTTGAGCAAGCCTAACTGTCAAACTAGTGAAGTATTGTCTAGCAAGTAGTTTGAAGACTTTTCGCAAATAAACGAACTTGTTGATAGGTTTGTGAGAGATCCTACCTCATTTTACAACAATTAGTATGATGGCAACGGTTATGTAATATTTGAGAGAGATGTTAATCAAATATACAGCAATATCGTCAACTTTAATGATTTGAGTGTCGATATGCATTTCAACACGAAAAAGGATCTCATAGATGCAGTTAAGTCATTCCACCTAAGGAACTACTGTAATTTTCATGTGGATATTTCAAAACTAACTGTATACATGGTCTACTGTAATAAGGAAGAATAAGGTTATAAGTAGAGGATATGGGCTTGTTTGAAGAAAGTAGAGGGTCTTTTCAAAACAACAATTTTAAAGGGTCCGCATACTTGTGTAAACCCAATGATAAACCAGGATCATCCTCAGCTCAATAGCAACATAATGGCTATACTATTCATCAATAATGTACGGAACAACCTTAATGTTAAGATACCCAATCTTGTAGTTAACGTGCAAATTATGTATGAATACACAATAAGTAATAGAAGGGTTTTCGAGGCAAAGCGAAAGGCTATTGAGATGATATATGATAATTGGGAGAAGTCGTATAATGAGTTGCCGAGACTATTAAATGCAATGAAATCGAGCAACTTGAGGACACAAGTAAATTGGGGTTGGAATAGTTCACCAAAGCAAAGTCAATCCTAGTTCAAGTGGGTTTTTTAAATATTTAGGTTGTATGTAAAAGCCTTCAAGTACCGTTGACCTATTATATGTGTCGATGGCACATTCTTATACAGAAAGTATTGGAATAAGTTATTGGTAGCTTATAGCATGGATGGGAACATTTTAATAGTTCCATTGGCATTTGCTTTTGTTGACACAGAATGGGCAGAAACTTGGAGGTGGTTCCTATGCAAGCTTAAACTACATGTAGTCGGCCAGAAGGGAGAAACTTTATGTCTTATATCTGATGTTATGCCCCGAAGTCGCGAAGTCGCAACAGTCCCGCCGTGTAAACCATTCTATGATAGAAACTGGCCTCACAGTTCCTACCATAGAGATAATCTACACGAGGCATCGACGACCACTCGCTTTGAAGTAAACAGTTCGATTAATGATTATACTACAAATATGATAATTATCTCAAATTACTATTAAACATAGATAATTATATAAATAAGTCCACAGAGCTTCCCAAGAAGATTTACAAAATCACCACAGTCTACTAATTTACAGAATAACTAACAATCTTCAACCTTTAACTACAAGGTCAGTCTAGTTACACATTATGCTAAATAACTTGATCCTCACACCCCTGGCTTCAAAAAGACTAACCTCTGGATAATTGTAGGGCGGCATAGTACTTGAAGAGATTACAAATCAGAACCTGTAAAAGGATCTATAAGGGTATGAGCAACTACAGCTCAGTAAGTTGAATTGGAGACTCATGAATGCATACAAGCACAAACAGGGTTATCAAACAATTATTTTTATGCAATGCAACAATCAAGTGTCATCGTACAACGTAGTCCGGTCCGTTGTGAAATCAGAGAAATTTCACCCGCTTCGATCCGGGTTGAGGAGTTCCATGTTATGCAGCAGCTCACAACCAAACCCAGGCTTGTGCAATGGAGACCTCGCTCCTCCCGCGACTACCTTCGAACCATTGACTTCACCCCCGCCGCGACCTTCTCTCCTGTCACTTAGTTCGACTGAGGATGAAGAAGGGACCATTTTGCAATCCTGCTATATCCCTTTCGAAGGGGTCGGTATTTGGTTGGAGAGTCCTATGATCCCCTAACGGGTTGCAATGCATGACGTTTTCGGTTATTACGGTCGACTAAGATTAAATTCCGGTTAAGGTTTTTAAACAAGTTCATACCAATTAAATCAGTCACAAAATCATTCACAGCACAAATTCCAGCACGAATTCAGATACATCAAACACATGCGCAAACTACTTACAATCACAAGCATATACAAGCCTAAGTCTCCGAGCACTACAAAACTAGTACTCTATTACAATAAGCAATAACCCAACTTACTTGAATTTGCTCGATCGCTCGATCCTCAAATTGCGAGCTGATTTGTTTCTGGGTGTCCTATAATGCAAAGAGGTCCTTTTAGTACTTATTTTTATGGATTCTTATTCTAATTTATAATGTAACTCATTTTCCTCATGTATACCTACAACGTATTAATAATTCGTTGTATTCTATTTCGGGGTTCGGCTCCTAAACTAGATTCTAGTTTTAATTTCTAAGTCGTAATTAGGCTCGAATCTCAATGTGACATTAATCACCTTATGCTCGGGTATTCAAATATCCTATTGGGTCGTAATTTTGGTATTCTAACTATTCGGTACATGCTAACCCTAATTGAGGTATCGGATTTATTCCCGATGTGTAAAAATTTTACATTTTGAGATATTTACTTAAAATTAAATATTATTTCAGATTTATTATTTTTCTGTTTTCAATTATAATATTAACTAAATAGCTTTATTTTTTAGATTTATTAATTTACATTTTCACATATTCCTAATTTCTTATATTCTTTACCTAATTTCCCTAATTAATCATACTTAATACCTAAAAGCTAGGATTAGGGTTCCACTGCAGAGATTAACTTCCTTAATCATCTAATCAAGATCCAAATCAGCAATTAACATCCTAATCACCTAATTAATCCTAAATCACCCAATTTTACCATCATTTTAGGGCTAAAAATTAACTCAAAATTTTCGAAAATTAATTTTAAAAAAATGGCTTCATAGCACTGTTCTACATCATATGAGATTCCTACAGAAAAATTTTGAGCCTCAAACTACATCCCTAAGCCTATTTAATTTCCGGTTTAATCATGTTCGGTTTTGAACAATTTGTTAAGAACCTTATATTTCCAGACATAATTAAACTAAATCAATATTTTCCCCTAAATCTACATATAATAAAACCTCAGAATAACAAGTTTCATAATTTTCTGGGCAAAATAACTAATTTTACAAAATTATACAAAAATCGGGGTGAATAATTGACTAACCGGTTCAAAGCTTTCTGGCCGTCCAAACCCGGTCCAAGGCTGTCGGCCGGTCCAGACGCTGGTCCTAGTGTAGAGTGGTGGTGGTGGTTCGGTCCCTGGTGGTGGTGGTTCGGTCCCAGGTGGTGGTGGGTGGTGGTTTTAGTTCACCTTGCTAATCTGCACAGTTTTCTTTTTTTTTTTTTTCTGGAATTTCTCTCGATTTTTCTTGTGTTTCAATTTTTCTCAGATCACAAACTGTCCAAATGTCTTCTGAGAATTTTTTCCTTATTTATAGACAAATATAGAAATTAATGTGCATTAATTTGATGGGATTTTGCCCATTTCCTTGATTTTAGGCTTTTAGTTTGTTGAATTCTTATTGGTTAATTTTTTTTCTTTTCAGTCCACGACCTGATCTTGTTGTAGTTATCTTCTTCTGGTTTTTTTCTGATTTTTTTATAATTATTTTGTATTTTTCTTTAATTATTTACTTAATTTTCAGCCTATTTTAGCAATTACGCGTATTTTTATCTACACGTAAATACATGTAGGGTACACGTGAACATTCCTAAATATTATTTTGGTCATTCTAAAATTTTTAGTATACATATAATCTATCTCTACTAATTTATTAGTTATTATATTACACTTTTTGCCTTTTCGGTAATTAGCAGTTATTATGCTTAAAATTTGAAAATTTTATAGTCTCCTATTTTACTACTCTTTTTCTTAAATTTAAGTTTACAGGGTCATTTTTACTGGTATTTTGCTAAATAGTTTATAATTTGGGTTTGATCGGATCCTTTAGCCGATCGCCCTAAACCTTGGGTTTTAAGCTCAAACCTATGGTTACTTGGCTTGGCTTGGCTTTAGGGTTTACATCTGACAGGGCATCTGGTATTGATTTCACGTACAAGGAACTGTCAGTAGGCTGGCAACTACCATTTGCAGTTTGGAGATACTATCTACGGTACATTGCTAGTAACTTCAACATAGTCCACAAAAACCAATTATGTAAAAAACTTGTTTGTTTTGTAGGTGTTTAGGCACAACAAAGAAAATTTGAATGTTTCATAAAGAAGTTGGCCTAGGCTAAGGAGGATGCTCCTGTATGGTTCGATAACGTTGATTTAGATAGGTAAACTCTAGCATATGATGGATGTTACTGTTTTGGATATATGACATCAAACATTATTGAGAGTTATAACTTTATTTTGAAATCAGCGCATGAATTACCCATCACTATATTAGTAAAGAAAATATTTTACGACTGTGTCGCTTATTGGGGAGAAAAGCATAAGGTTGTCAAAGAGAGGCATAAAGACGCCAAGGAGGCAATTGATTCTGGTAAGATGTACACTGATGACGCCCTAAAGATGTATGAAACTTGGAGGAGGTGGGCAAGTGCACATAAAGTCATCTCATTTAGCTTTTAAAATGATATTTTCAAGGTTTTAATTGGTAGTCGAATAACGAGGACAAGATTAAAGGGAGGAGGAAGGATGCATATAGTTGACGTTAGGGGCTGCACTTACACTTATCAGAAGTGGCAAATATATAAGATCCCTTGTTCTCATACATGTACAGCTGTAGCAAGTATAAGGGTGGATAACAAATCGACAATAGGGCCATGGTATAAGTGGGCAAACCAGATAGATTATTACCAAGCTCATTTCTACCTAATTGGTAATGAACTGAACTAGCTGCAAGTTAGCTTTCCTTATCTCCACTCGAACATTGACTTATTATGAAAGAAAAGTAAACCTAGGCGTAAGCGATATTACATGAAGATGGACTTTCAAGAGCAATCAAACAAAACTAGATGTAGCGCATGTGGGCAAAAAGAACATAATAGGAAGAGGTGTCTAGAGATTAATAGGGTTGGTACGTATTCCCTTTTTACCTGGACATTACATTATAATACATTCATAAGTGTACTGATTATATTATTATTATTTTTTTTTTTTTTGTGTACTAAACATGTTTGTATGTGATCGCATGATAGATAGAGCTGGGACCGATTGATCCGCGCATACTTGCAAGGCAGGCCATGCACCATTCATAAGCCGTTTGGGAGGGCAGGGTGAGTAATGTCATTATCATTTACAACCAATTCTTTTATTAAAGATGTGTTACTTGCTAACTTAACTGAATGTTTTTTTAGGAGGCGACCTATGCACTACGAGTACTGCGCAGTGAGATGTCATTAAGGATGAGCGAGATATCCCTATACATTCTGGGGTAGAGCCTTACATACAAGAGGCTAGGTTTTAGAGAGTTGTACAGTTCCCATTTATTATGTTGGATTGGCATCTAATTACGGTATTTGTCAAGAGATGGAGGCCCGAAACATACACATTCCACCTACCTATTGGAGAGGCAACCATTACACTGCAGGATGTTGAGGTTCAGCTTGGACTTCTAGTTGAAGGGTTCGCAATGGCAGGCCGGATAGAGACAGATGATGAGGAGAGCTAGGTTAACATAGGGGAGAGATTGCTGGGCGTAAAGCCTGCTTGGATAAGGGGTAGTCGCTTATCTCTAATGTGGTTACGGGAACACTTCTGGATACTTCCCCGTGGGGCGAACAACGAAACAGTTCGACGAGACGCGCGTGCATACATACTTAGCTTGATAGGAAGATTCATACTTGCGGATAAATCCTTTAGCCTTATTCACCTGATGTTCTTACCATTGCTGGAGGACTTCTCAGTTACTGGGCAGTTTAGCTGAGGTAACACTTGGTTGGCATGGTTATACCGATAGTTGTGCTCTACCTCGTCATTTGACGTGCATGAGCTAGGAGGGGCCGCAATTCTATTGTAGGTCTAGGCTTGGGATAAATTTTCACATGTCGCCCCCCATAATTGATATGGGTTTATCATTGATGAGGATAAGCCATTGGCGGCCAAATGGAGGGTAGTACAGGATACAACTTAACATTCGATACATGTTGTAGATGCATACCGCATAGCTTTTGACATGCAGACGACGAAACAGGTATGATATGATAAGTTATCCTCTTTGCCGTTCTTTTCTCGACCGTAAGTGATAACCATCATTGTTTGACCGATTGTTTATTTATATTTTCTTTTTCTTGTACCCTTTAGGTTATTTGGGAGCTTTATACGAAGGAGTTACTGCAATTGTTGCCTCGCTTCTATATTACCGGGCGATACATTTGGACTGCTTGGGTATCACTCATATGTTTTCACATCATTGAGTGGTGCTTTCCAAACCCTATCATTCGATAGTTTGGTAGATATCAGTACGTTTTATAAGAGATCGACACCTTAGAATAGCTCCACCAACTGGATCTTCGGAGTAGGACAGATGTTGACTGGATCAACACACACTCTTCCTACATTTAGGCTTAGGGACAAAGATACGAATTCCTAGTATACATCCAAGGTCCTCGAGAGGTCAACGAGAGCTACTGGCCATAGTATAGATAGATCACCCGGCGTTGTATTATAAACCTCAAAGCTGTCATCGGTTAACTGGTATGTACATCTAAAATTGTCCATTATTTTTTTTTATTTTTGCACTTGTACATACTTGCTATTATATGTACTAACATTTGTTTTTTCTACTTATTTCAGGTAGACTTACTCAGGAATGTTAGACTGGCATTTGACTATCCTACAGCGCTAGGTATTGCAGATGGGGCACTTGACTTCGTTGAGCAACACAGTGGCCTTATCCTTTATCCACAGTAGGATGGCATACATAAGTCACCACATGTAGACCATGGCGAGGAACGGGGATCACCTTCTGACAAGGATATGCCAGTTTCTCGTGCACCACCTAGAGGTAAAGCTAAAGTTCAAAGAAGCAGGGCTCGAGCAGTACGTCGTCGAGTAAAACTTGGTGATGATATCTTACCACATGCTCATTATTCTATAGACCTAGGGCATATTAGTAGAGGATATAGTACATATCCTGAGTCAGGTGTTGCCTCCACCTTAGGAACCAAATCCATCTCCAAGGCTAGATTTACCTCATACATGACTCCCGAGTTCCAACAACATTTTTATTTCATGACTCCACTAACTCCTCAAAAGTAATGTTCCACCCCCATATAATCATCCATGGGTGAAGACATCACTCAGTTGCATTCGGCCCATCCAGCCGACCCAGTTCCTCCTAGGGAACTTGATCTCGACGATCCATCACCTTAGCCTCCTCATATACACAATAGACAAGAGCGTTCACTTCTTTCAAGTGTTGTAAGAACCTTTATACAACGTAAGCATTAATAGATATGTTTTGTCTATTGTTTTTGTTTTCTCCTTTTTTTTGCTATTGTATTGATGTTGTCATTGATTTATTACAAATTTTGTGTATATATTGATTATTTGAAATGCAATTTACTTTTCATCATATATTGCAATTCAATGCATTATTTAGTTATCCTAGTTTTACAATTTGCAATTATTTTTTCTTCTTTCCGATTCGTATGGTCATTGGATGATTATGCCGTGCACTTATTTCTTCCCCACTTGCCATATTTGTTGAGGTGTTCCACCAACTATAATTTTATGTAATCGATTACTCTATCAAAATTTCCATTCAGTTTATAAGTTAAGGGTTGAAAGAACAATACTTTATCGTTTCGGACTAAGAGAAATTACTAGGTTAAATGGAATTTGAATTAATGGCATATCAAGTGGATGCGTTTTCAGTGTAAATATTTACATTGAAGATAATGCACCTTCAGTTCAAATTCCACTAAGCTAGGCTACTGAAGGCGCATGTACTAAATGCGCCTTCAATATAAAAAACATAAGTAATAGAAGATGCATTTACTTGATGCGCCTTCAGTATATCATATTTGTATTTTTTTTTAAAACGAGCCATTTTCTATAATATTTTTCGAAAAAAAACCCGTATTCGTATGAAAACCCCTTTCTAAGGGGTTTGATAAGACCTCTGGTAAAATCAATTCGATTCGATTCATACTTTAAATCGTTTATATCGAATTTTCACTAAATTTTTTTATTTTCAATAAATATGAAATTTTAAATAAAATTTACTTAACTTAATCTTACTAATTAACATAAAATTGAGATAAATAATAACAAGATATCAAAAATTTAATTAAACTTATGAAGATTGATGGAAAAAAGTACAGAGAAATACAGAATAATTTCATGAAATATTTTTATTTAACTAAATGGTTTGGTTTGGTTTTCCCAATTGAATCACGAATCGTTAATCGTTTATATATAATCAAATCGAACGGTAAATCAAATGGTTTTGTAAAAAAACCAAATTTTTGGTTTGTTTGATTTGGGATTCAATTCACAATTCACGATTTTTTTTTTTGTTAAATGCTACATATAATTAGTTGTAATGTAAATAAAAGTAATCATCATAGTTTATGTAGAGTTGGAAAAGGTACCCAGAGCATTCTTCTTGTTCAAGATTTTATTATGTTATGATGAAGAATCAAGAAAAGTCTTTTCCAAAGATTCTATATAAGTTTCTCCATATAGATAATCCAAGATTCTAACAAGGAAAAACAAATAAAAAATAAAAAAATAATCCAAGATAACTGAAGGAATTTTATAGGAATAAAAAAGAAATATGGAGATTATAAGGGCTTTCTTTATTTATATTTATAGATGACATAGCTCATGATATATAATATTATACTCCCACAATTTGAAGTGTAATTATTCATTATAAAAAAGTGTATCATTTCTTCTAGTTGTGGAAATGCTATTATAGTTATACAAAATTATAATGTATAATATAGTTTTACGAAATTAAATAATATAACACCATATTTAGAATAATTTACAAATATATTAATTGGGATTATATTCCAAACGAATAATCTATAAATTTCATTAATATAAATAAATTTTAAGTAAAATCTCCGCATTCTAACGAGCTTTAATTAGCATATATTGCTAATATAGGAAAATATAGAAAGTTTACTTTTTATAAATCTTAATGACTATTGGGGTCAGTCCTAAGATACCATTTTCCTTTTTTTATTCTGGACTCGTTATGAAACTGACCACCCCACGTATCATCACACAAAATGGCCATTCACATTTTCTAGTGATAAGCGCAAGTGGCTCTCTTCGTTATCCTTTTCCCTTTTTTCTGGGCCAAATCTGCGTCATCTGTCTCTGTTGCTATCTCTTGCTTACAATATATACAGAGAGAGAGAGAGAGAGAGATTTCTTGTTTCTTTCGTCGTAAGATAGTGGGGAAAGAAAACGAAAAGCTTTCGTATACAATTCGCTTTCTCTAAACTGGTTAAACACGGTAAGTATTGCTAAATGGTATTCACATTAATCATAATCAAATATTTAAACACAAGATATTGCTAATGTCGTTGTACTTTATGCCTGTGGAAACTGGTTTCAGATATCTTAGTTTTTAATTCCTTTAAGGATAACACAAGCTACTATAGTATTATATATAAATATATATATATATAGTTGTCAAATACAATTACAACAATTTTAGATAGAGAAAATCCAATCTCGTCCATCCAATTACGAGACCAATTTCCATTCAAAGGTCTGGGCATTATAATATTATAGTTACTATTACTAAATTTGGAGCACATTATTTTACCTTTTCCTTTCTACCTCGGCTTGTAGCATTGAGAAAGGGAAAGGTCAAATTACCTTTTCAAAAACACGTATTAGAATTTATTCATTTCATATTATAATTAATGGCCATGCGACTATATACGAAATTCTTGGAGAACCACATAATCAATCTATATGTATATATTATTTATATATATCTATATTATTAAAATAGATTGAGGTTTAAGTAACTGTCTTTTGATAATTTACTATTTAAACCTTAAATATAATATTATATAACTAAAAAACCAATATTAAAATTATTTTTATAAAATTATGAACAATAGACAAATTTGATAATTTAATGAATTCTTCTCTTTCTAAAACATCAAATTTTTCTCTTTTCATTAACTTTTCTCTCAATTTACTTTCTGCTACTGTACCCACTAATCTCACCATTTACTTCTCACTATCTCTCTCTTTCCTATACTCACACATCTTCCCATAACCTAGAACTTTCTCACTTCTTATCAGTTGATTAGTTTTATTTGGATTCATAATGAAGTCATGTAAGAGTATTTACGTCTTATTGAAAAATTCGCCTTTTATTTCTAACATTTATAAAAAAAATTATGATTTTTGTTAACTTTATTATTTGTTTAGTCACTCATAACATTTATTAGCTGATGATTTATAATAATTAATTTAATAATATCATAGATATATTTTATTTTATCATAACATCAAATTGTTTTAATTCCATAATATTAATGAAGAGGTATTTATAATTTCTCCTTATTGTAATTTTGAATTAAAATATTATAATTATTTTACACCCGTAATGCGGGTGCGTTGTTTGCTAGTATATTATTAAAGCCCTTTGAGGTTTAATTAACTATCACCCTTAAAATTACCTATTTAGTCTCTATTTAACATTATTTAACAAAAAAACTAACAACAAAATAAACTATTAAAATTATAAAGAATGAGTAAATTTGTCTACTTAGCTCTCTTTTTCTCTTTTTATTCATTTTTCTACCACTTTCTCACACTCTCTCCCACTTTCTCTTTTTTACTTTCGGCTATTAACTAGACTCTGCATCTCTCTTTCACACTCTCTCTCTTCACTAACATTCTCACTACTCTATTCCTCTCCCCATAACTCCTCATCTCTCTATCTTCCTCAATTATTAATATCTTATATTAATATTATAATATATTTGATTGTATAGTATAACTTTATTTATTTTATACATACACAATATGCATTATTAGCTAATATATATATATATATACATATACATATATATGGGTGAGTCTTATGAGAAATTATCTCAAAAGAAAAAAATTTAGCTATGCCAACAATGAGGTGAATCTAACACTGAATTTATACACGTGGTATTAATTTTTCCTGTTGCCTTCATAAATTGAAAAGACTAATTCATATGCTTAACTATTCGATTCATAATATTTCCTTCGAGAAAATAATACGGTAACTAAAGTTTTCACATCTTTATAATTTTATAACTTAAGTTTTAAGTGATCAAATTATATATCTAATCAAAAGTTTAGTTATTAGCATTTCTATCTAGTCTTATTCTATTATGAACAATTAACTCAGTAATCATTAACCACCAACAATAATGAGACATGTATTGCTTTTAGTTTCACAATTACCAATGCCAATTATGCATATTTATTAGGGAAAAAATATATACATCAATAGAATATAAATTCAAAGCGACAAATTTAAAATATATCAATATAATAAATTATTAACAAAACAAATAAAATTGAAACTCATTCCATGCAAAATCAATTATACCAAAATTACATGTGTTGATAGGGCTTCTAATGATGACTTAATTAATAATAGCTAGTGGAAAATAATTAGGTAGTAACGATAGCGATTAAACTTTTAATTAGGTATATAATTTGACAACTTAAAACTTGAATGTAAAATTACAGTAACGTGTAAAGCTAAGGTAGTGATTGTGACATCATCCTTTTCCTTTATGCCTTGTAATTGGACTAACGATACTTTAGCTATCTTTTCTCTCTTTTTGCATGAAATTGTTCGATTACATGGAATGTCATAGACTATAGAGTCTGACAAGGATTAAAAGTTTCTCAATCGCTTCTGGGAGACCCCATGGAGACACTTTGGAACCAAGTTTCAGTTCAACACTTCATGTCATCCTTAGACGGATGGATAGATTGAGGTCATCAACCAGACCCTTGGATCTTTGCTTTGAGATGTAGTAGGAAGGAACCTAATCAATTGGGACTTATGCCTACTCGTGATAGAGTTTGTCTACAACAAATTGGTACATAGTGTGGTGAGCGAGACCCTGTTCGAGATTGTGTATAGGTTGAATCTTGACTTTCCCTTGGACTAAGTGATGGGAATTAAGCTACTAGCCCATTGACCCAAAGCCGAGCTTGAGGACTGGAAGGTCTGGTACGGTGGATTCTCTTACTCTTACCAACTCTTACTGATGTCGAATATCTCCTTGCTGAGTCACTCCTTAAGCCGAGTCAAATGATTGCCAATCTCTCGCAGATTAAACGTCGAGAAACAAATGGCTAAGATAACATCTAATCCTCTTTCATGCTTGACCACTTACTTGGCATCACCTTTGCCGACGTGTTAAGAGAGAGACCCCGGACTACATAAATCGTCCCTATTCAAACTGTCCATACTCTTTTGTCGATATCCTCCAACAGCATCACTAATATAGTATCTTTACGTGTACAGTATCATGTGTAGAATCCATTATACCAATGATTGCTTTCCTTATATATTCATTTTTTCCCTTTTATATCTAGTACATACTTCTTTGGGAAATGCCCTTTTGTCTTTTCCCTTTTTGTAAATACACTTATAATTGTTGGCAGATACACAATTGTTAATATATACTTTTGAGTATTTTTCTTTCTTGTGTAAACATTATTTGTTTACTCTCAACATCACTTTTATCATTTCCCTTAAGCAAGGTTAAGTGGTGAGTAATTTCATCAAACCGATTAGTGCATCATATCGAATTGTGTTATAAGTCCTTAGAAGTTATATTGGTGCGTCATATCCTCTAGAGTTATTCGTAGGTTTTTGCTTACTGTTTCATTCGTCATTTTCACACTTTCCCCATTAACCCTTTTAGAGCTTTTTGCAAGCTTAGACTCATCCAGCAATCGGTCTTATCTGTTCTTGATCACGGTCCGCAACATCTTTAGTATCAGAGATGATGGGAGTTAAGATACTAGCCTATTGACCTTAAGCCAAGCCCAAAGACTGGAAGGTCTGGCATAGCGGATTCTCTTACTCCAGCCGACTTCTACTGATGCCAAGTATCTCCTTGCCAAGTCACTCCTTAAGCCGAGTCGAATGACTGCTAATCTTTCACAGATTGAATACCGAGAGACAAATGGGCGAGACAACGTCTAATCCTCCTTCATGCCTGACCACTTACTTGACATCACCCTTGCTAACATGTCGAGAGAGAAACCCTGAACTACATAAACCGCCTCTACTTGGACAAGCAAACTATTTATACCCTTTTGTCCAGATCCTCCAATGACATCACTAATACATTATCTATACATGTACAATATCATGTGTAGAATCCATTGCACTAATGATTGCTTTCCTTATATATTTATTTTTGCCCTTTTATATCTAGTATAGTACTTTTTTGGAAAATGCCCTTTCTATCTTTTCCCTTTTGGGCAAGTTGCCCTAACCTATGGGTATAAATACCTTTGTAATTGTTGGCAAACATATGATTGTTAATATCACTCTTATCCTTTCCTTTAAGCAAGGTTAAATAGCAAGTAACCTCACCGGACCAATTCGTGCGTCATATCGAATTGTGCTTGAATCTTCAGAAGTTCTATTGGTGCATCATATTCTTTAGAGCTGTTCGTGGGTTTTTGCTTACTATTTCATTCATCATTTTCGCACTTTCCCCATTAACCCTTTTCAAGCTTTCTACAAGCTTGGACCTATCTAGCAACCGGCCTTATTTGTTCTTGGTCACGATTCGCAGCATCTTAGTATCAAAGTAGAGGTTTTGTTCGATTTAACATATGTCTTCAAAGTTTTGTTATACTCTATTTTGCGTTTGTGAAATAGAGCAATTTACTATGTTCATTTGATTGCTGTGTTGTTAATTGTTAATTTCCTGAAGTGTTTATTGAATTTTGAATCTGTGAGGAAAAATGACTGACCCAAGTATAAATGTTAGTATTGGCAATGATAGTAGAGTTGTACACCATAGACGACAATCTTAGAGAACTCTTAGAAGTACTAACGAGAGACTTGATGAGGTAGCTAACCTCTTAATGGATCTGACCTGAGCTGCTCATGCGCTGTTTTACTGACCCACTGAGGTCATGCAAAACACTCCATAAGTTGCTCAACTTATTAAAGGTTAAAACCCAACTCGACCTATTCGAGGTAGAGGAGATGGTGGACGAATGAGGTGAAAGATAGACCTGAGAGAGCTTGATGAAGAGGAAGAAGAATATTTTAAAGAAGAAAGTGTATGAATCTCCAAAGCATCCAACCATATGAAGCTTCGGATACTGGGTTTTAATGGATCTAAGAATGTTGATGAGTATCTGAAGTGAGAAGAAAAGATGGAGTGTATGTTTAATTACTATCAGTACGAGGATTACGAGAAAGTGAGGACTGCTGTTGTTGAGTTCTTCGGATATACCGCCATGTGGTGGAAGAACTTCCAAGCAATGAGACGACGAGAGAGTTACCGAGAGATTAACACTTGGTTCAAGATGAAAAGAGTACATAAAAACAAGTTCGTATTGGAATCTTATCTCTAAGATACCTTCACTTGGTTATTGGAGCTGAGACAATGAGGCTGAACTATTGATGAGTATGTTTAAGAGTTTTAAATGCTCATGATCCATTGTGAGGTAGAGATACCACCAGCTCGAACCATATCAAGATTTGTTACTGGATTGAGAGTTGATATTCGAGACATTGTGAATATTTAACAATTCACCACAATGAATGAAGCTGTTAGGATCGTCCAGCGAGTAGAGAGGTAAAGAAGGAGTCAAGCACCGATGAAAATGCCAACTAGCCGACTAGGAGAAGCAAGTCATCGAGTACAGTCAAGTACCGAGCTAAGCAAAAAGATTGATGCCAGAGCTAAGTCGAAAGATTGATGCCCGAGTCGAGCTGAAAGGTTGACCTGATGGTGAAGTGCCGACCCAAACTTATGAGAAAGGATAAGGGTTTGGTAGGAAGACGAGTCGGATCAAATGCTTTAAGTGCCAAAGGATTGGACATATGGCTGCTCAGTGCCTAAATTGAAGAATGATGGTCATCAAAGGAGAAATATTGAAACTAAAATTAGAGAGTATGGGTAAGGAACCTGAAGAAGAGGAGGTTTCTGTCGAGAAAGGGCATGTTGAGAAAGAGTTGATTGAGGAGGACATATTTGCTGAGGACTTGGACAAGTCACTTATGCTTGTCCGATGCATTATGAACATGGAGCCCTCCCGAGAAGAAGAGCAGAGAGAGAATTTGTTCCATACCACCTGTAAGGTGAATGATCAAGTGTGCGCCCTTATTGTGGATAGTAGAAGCTACACTAATGTGGCATCAGCTAATCTTGTTTCGAAACTTAAGTTACCGACTGTCGCACATCTGAAGCCATACAAGTTGTACTGGTTGAGTAAGAAAGGAGCATTGCATGTCACTTGGCAAATACTATTGCCAACCACTATTAGGAACTACTCTGACCACATTCTCTACGACGTATTACCTATATGTGCCATGGTTGTTTGATAGGTGAGTCATTCATGATGGCTGCAAAAACATGTACATGTTCGAAAAGGATGACTAGAAGATTACACTAAACCTGATGCCACCGAGAGAAGTTTATAAGCTGCAAACTAAACTTGCTCACTGATTAAAGAAGGCACTAGTAATGAGTAGAGTCGAGCTTCGAGAGGTCATCAAAATAGACAAGTCGAGCCTTATCCTAGTCAGGTGACTTTTTGAAATGAAGGAGTGGAGTGAACTACACTAAGAAATAAAAAAGTTGTTGGATAAGTATGCCAACCTGTTCCTTGAACAATTACCTAAAGGATTGCCCCCAGTCCAAGGCGTAAAGCACTGCATTAACTTAGTCTCCGGTGCCACATTGCCGAATAAACTAGCCTATTGAATGAATCCTAAGCAAGCTGTTGAGCTCCAGCGCTAAGTTAATGAGTTGCTCGACAAGGAATATGTAAAGGAAAGTCTCAACCCTTATGCTGTGCCAACGCTTCTAGTGCTGAAGAAGGATGGAACCTAGTGAATGTATAGACAGTTGAGCCGTGAACAAAATCACAATTAAGTACATATATTGATCCTGAGCCTAGAAGACATGTTAGATGAACCGAGTGGAGCTAAAATTTTCGGCAAGACTAATCTTAAATCAGGCTACCATCAGATTTACATGAGGTCAGGTACCATCAGATTTGCATAAGGTCAGGTGATGAGTGGAAAACAACGTTCAAGACTCGATATGGACTTTATGAATGGATGGTCATGCCCTTTGGCATGTTGAATGCCTTGAGTACTTTTATGAGACTAATGAACTATGTGTTGGGACATCTCATAAGGAAGTGTGTTGTGATGTGCTTTAACGACATCTTGGTCTACGTTATCGACATGCCAAGTCACTATGAACATCTCAAAAAAGTCTTAGGAGAGATTATTTAGCAATCTAAAGAAATGTTGCTTTTTCTAGGAGAAAGTTATATTCTTGGGCTATGTAGTCAACAAAAGAGGCTTGTGAGTTGATGATGAGAAGATCTAAGCAATTGTTAAGTGGCTGACTCCTACTACTTGTGTTGACGTAAGAAGTTTCCATGGAATGGCTTCGTTCTATAGGTAGTTCATTAGGAATTTTAGCACCCTCGTTGCACCATTTACCGAGTTAACAAAAAAGAACACCAACTTCTGATGAGGAGAAAGGGAAGAGAGGAGCTTTGCCAAGATAAAAGAAAGGTTGACCTTCGCCTCGGTATTAGTGCTACCTGATTTCGAAAAAATCTTTAAGCTGGAATGCAATGCACTAAGCATTAGAATAGGCACTGTCCTAATGCAGGAAGGTTGACCAATTGCCTTCTACAGTAAGAAGCTTTGAGGACCCCAATTAAATTACTTCGTGTATGATAAAGAACTTTTGGCACTTATTTGAACATTGCAAGTATAGCAGCACTATCTACTGCTGAGAGAATTTATCATATATACTAACCATGAATCATTGAGGTACCTCCAAAGTCAGACCAAATTGTCATAATGGCAGGCGAGATGGGTTAAATTCCTTAAAGGATTCAATTTTATAATAAAATAGAAGCAAGGAAAGAGCAACATAGTTACCAAATTGCAGACCAAGTTATTTGGATTTGTAAGTATAAAAGAACAATATTCAGGGGATGTACACTTTAGGCCCATAATCATGCGATGTGTTGATGGGAGAACGATTGATAAATACCATGTAGAGGATGGTTACTTGTTCTGAGGTGGAAAATTATACATGCTGGCTTGTTCACTGTGAGAACTATTGATCAGGGAATCTTATAGTAAAGGACTCTCTGGACATTTTAGAGAAAGGAGGATATGTGAACTATTGAATGGCCGATTCTTTTGGCCGAGAATGAGGAGAGATGTACATCGAGTGGTTGAAAGCTATGCCCTGTGCAAAAAGGCTAAGTACCGACTTGAGCAAGGGAGAGCAATGCCCCTACCTGTTCCAACGAGACTGTAGACTGAATTAAGTATGGACTTTATTCTCAGACTGCCACGAACTGTCCAAGGGAAAGATTTTGTGATGGTCATTGTGGATAGGTTTAGTAAGATGGCACATTTTGTGCCTTACACCAAGACTAGCGACGCTTCAGCTATTGCTTCTTTTTTCTTGCAGGAGATTATGCAAATACATGGTGTACTAAGAAGTTTAGTCTCCAACAAAGACCTCAAGTTCCTGAGCCATTTCTAGAAAACCTTGTGGCGTCGGCTAGGGACTAAATTACTCTTCAGTATCTCATGTCACCCTTAAACTGATGGCCAAAAGGAGGTAGTCAATTATACTTTGGGATTATTGCTCTAAGCTACAGTGGGCAAAAACTTGGCTGATTGGGATGTCCGCTTACTAGTAGTTGAGTTCGCCTACAACCGAACAGTACATATACGACAAGGTCACTTGGTACATCGACCAATCTACTAGAATAATGCGAGAAAAGACTAAGGGTAGCACGGTTAAGCAATTCCAGTCAAGAGACTTGGTATAGTTGCACCTTAATAAGGAATGATTCCCAAGTAAGAAGAAGAACAAATTATCCGCATAGGTTGAGGGACCCTTTAGAATTCTCCAAAAGATCAATGACAACGCCTACAGGTTGGAGCTGCTAAAGGATTATAGAGTTTCCAACACCTTCAATGTTGCCGACTTATATCCATATCACCCTGATGGAGAGTTAACTGAAGATCATTCGGATTTGATCCAAAATCCAAATCAACCCAAAAGGAATGATGGGAATTAAGCTACTGGCCAATTGACCCAAAGCCAAGCTAAAGGACAAGAAGGTTTGGCACAACGAATTCTCTTACTCTAGCTAACTCCTACCGATGCCAAGTATCTCCTTGTCGAGTCACTCCTACCAATGTCGATGCCGAGGCTAAGTATTTCTTTGTTGAGTCACTCTTTATGTCAAGTCGAATAATTACCTATTTCTCGAAGATAGTGTGCCGAAAAGCAGAAGGCCAAGAGAACAGCTAATCCTCATTCTCACTTACGCTTAGCCAATTACTTACTCCGCATCATCCTTGTCGAGATAACAAGAGAGACTTCGGATTGACTCAGCCACCCCTGTATTGAGCAAATTCATCTATCCACGCTTTTTTAGATGAATTTGCTTAATGCAACCACCATGCCACTTAGCTTTTGCACGTCTCAGATTGAAGTAAGGGGCTTCATCCCCCTGATGGCACTTATCTTCTCGAGATTGGTGTTAATGCCCTTTAGGTGACCAGGAAGCCTAAGAATTTGTCAGAGCCGATCCCAAAGATGTATTTTTGGGGGCTCAGCTTCATGTTATGTGTCCGCATCTAGTCAAAAACTTCTTAGAGGTTCTTGGACATGATCACCTGACCTCACGCTCTTGACGATCATGTCGTCGATGTATACCTCCATATTATGCCCAATCTATAGCTTAAACAATTTTGTCACCATCCACTAGTACATGGCCCCAACATTTTTTAGGCCAAATGGCATCACTGTGTAACAATATGTATCGTAGTCGATGATGAAGGAGGTATAGACCTCGTCCTTCGAGTCCATTTTAATCTAGTTATATCCTAAGAAGGAGTCCATGAAGCTTAACAGGGTGTATCCCAAGGTAGAGTCGATAAGTTGATCAATTCTCAGGAGAAGGAAGCAGTTTTTCGAGCAAGTTTTGTTGAGATTGGTATAATCGACGCACATATGCCACTTCTCAGTCTTCTTCTTAACTAGCACCAAGTTTAGCCAAGTCAAGTACTTCTCTTTCCTCATGAAGCCAACCTTGAGCAACTTTTACACCTCTTCTTCAATTGCAACTTGCCTTTCCAGAGCAAAGTGCCTCTTCTTCAACTTGATAGGTCGCGCGGTAGAGTCGATGTTGAGGCTATGGGTTGCCAAATCAAGCGAGATTCCAGGCATATCTAACGCCAACCAGGCGAACCTATCTGAGTTGGCCTGCAAGAAAGTAATTATTTTGTCCTTCACCTTAAAAGGAGCCTCGATCCTAACCTTAGTGGTTTAGTTGGGAGAGGGACAGATCCGGACATCTTCAGTTTTTTCTCCTAACTAGTCCCTATCCGTCGGCTTCTCCTATGGGTTAGACTCTAGAGCAAAGACTCCATTGCCTCTGGAGGCCTTCATGTATAGCTTTCATGAGAACTTTTGATCACACCTACATATTCCCACCCTAGTCGGGGATGGGAATTTTGTCTTCAGGTGAAGAGAGGATGTGATAACCTCGAACGTGTTTAGACTTAGTCTTCCCAAGAGAGTGCTATAAGAGGAGGGGTGGTCAATCACAATGAACTCCACTGGTTGTCATTGCCAAGCTCCATGTCTAGAGTGATGATCCCCTTAGCTCGGACAATGCTTCTATTGAAGCCAATTAAGTTGTAGTAGTACGACTTCATCTTCACCTATGACTTCTTCCTCATCCTCTCATATGTATGGAAGAAGAGGATATTAGTGGAGCTATCGGTGTTTACCATTATTTTTAGGACCTCGAAATTCATGATTTTCGTCCCTATAACTAAGGCATCTTGATGGGGGGGGAGGGAGGGGGGGTATTTATCTACCCCTTCCATATCTTCGTTGGAGAAGGAAATAGAAGTATCTAGCTTCTATCTTTTCTCCCTTACTGCCAACACCTCAAACTTAGGCATTAACCGAGCTACTGGTGCTCAATCGATTCCTAGGGTACAACCCTCGAACTATTATATTAATAATGCTGTTAGGGGCATAGTCATTGCAGCGGTCAGTGTTCTACTTTGCTTTAGCACCATTGGTCTACCACCTCCAAGGTGCTTGGTCCTCATTGTCATCGGAACGGTCATCATTCTTCGATAAGGCTACATACTCATTGAAGAAGCCCTACTAAATGGCGTATTCTATTGCATTCTTTAACCGGAAGCATTCTTTAATAGTATGGCTGTGATCATTGTGGAATTGGCAATACTTATCCGAATTCCAATGGATAGGGTTCTCCTTCATTTTTGGGAGTCTTTGCAACAGGTTCCTATGCTTCACCTTAGAATAAACTTGGGCTATGGGTCTATTCAAGGGTGTGTGCTATGTGTAAATAGGAGGGGGGAGTGAGGCTCACTTGGCTCGATGCTTCTTCTTTCCAGAGCTCTCCCTCTCTAATCTACTTAACAACTTTCCACCAGGGCAATCCTTCAAGGATAACTTTTCCATATTCTGCTTTCCGCTCAACCTCTCTCAATTGGCATTGTGCCTTTTACGAATGTTTTCTTCTCGGTTGATGTACTTTTGGGCCTTATTCCAGAAGTTAGCTATGGTCTTCGACTTACTTTTTCCAAGTGATTAAAAGAGTCTCCTAAAGGTCGGTTGCTGAGTTGAGGGGCATGGATAGTGACTCCCTTATCTAGCTGAGGAATCTTGACTACGACATTATTGAACTGGGCTACATAGTTGAGCAAAGATTTGCCTTCGCCTTGCCTTATAAGGTACAAGGACGACATGTCCTTGGACAGGGGCTTGCTAGCCCTGTAATGAAGGTTGAATCTTTGCGCCAACTCGTCAAATGAGCTAATAGAATTGTTGGGGAGGTAGTTGAATCATGCCTAAGCTACTTTCCTTAGGGTGTCCTAGAAAGCCTCGTACATTGTAGCATCCCCATAACCATGAAGGTTCATGAAGGTGTAGAAGTAGAGGAGGTGATCATCAAGGTTACCCTTGCCATCATATTAGTCTAAGGACGGAAGTCTGCTATTAGGAAGCAACACTTTGTTTTGGACACCTCTAGTGAAGGGTGTCTTGTTGTTGGCGATTAACCCAGCGTCACCAGCGGCCTTACTCCCTTACTGTTCAGAGAGCCTCCATACCATTGTGCAGAATTCGTTAAGGTTAGCATCATATATTGAATGAGCTCGGCATGCTGCTGATTAAGCCGGTACTCCCTGCGAGTCGACTACTTACTCATTACCACCCAGAGCTTGGTTATGAGTGGCCATAGACCTTGCTAGCTGTTACTACAGTAAGGGATTAGGTTGCAAATCCTTGCCATTCTACTGCTATTGCTAGTGGTTATTCTGCTTAGTATGGGCATCCAAAGCTTCAGGGGTTAGGTTTGTGCACTACGCTTCTCAACTTCTTCAAGGCGAGTGCGAGTAGGCTGTTTTGTGCAACTAACTCCTCAACCAGGCATTCTATGTGCTCCAAAAGCTCCTCCAATGTTAACCTTGGGAAGGGCTAGTTATCCGCAAGTTGGTCATTCACTAACTGGTAATTTTCCTAGTCATCATGGTGAGACATGATGTCTAAGAATTGCTTATAGGGAATGTATTTAATGTGTTTGGGGTTTTCGTGTAAGAATTTTTTGTTCCCACAGACGATGCCAAATGTCATGTCAAGGTATTTGCTGATAATGATTAGGCTTTGTGTGTAGTAAGCCAACAAATTAAAACACTATAAGGGGTCGTTAGAGTGTTGTCTGGTATGGTCATTTTGATGCTTAAGTTAATAGTGTATTCTAGAGAGTAAATGATACTTAGGAGTAATAGGCAAGCTTTAGTGTCCAAAGTGTAGAGAGATTTACCGTTAAGTAGTGACCAGATATTTATAGTGAAATGGCACCGACAATTGGAGGATAGTTGATGGGAGAGGTCCTCTCCCATAAGTGTAAGAAAGATCATCTCCCGCAAGTATAGGAGAATGGGATCGTGGTATTTGATGTGTCTCACTTATACCGGAGGTAGTTGTTGACTTGGTATCTTATTTTTATCTTATTTATTCTAACCGTTAAAAAGTATTTTGAGCTTAGTCAATCCGGACCTAGGGCTTGAGCTTAGGGTAATGAACCCTAATTGGTGAGACAAATCAATTTGAATGAGTTTGAAGGACCCATGTCTAAAGAGTCTTATCAACAATAACTTTTTGCTAATAATTTCCAAAACAATAATATGTAAATTTGTTATCTTTATGGTATTGCTCTTCCATTTTTTCTTTTCCTTTTAGCGACTTACCTCACCAGATATAATCCTCGATTTATTAAAAAGAGGCTAGCAATTGTGAAAACTTTGAAAATTATGAAAAAGTTTTAAATTTCTAAAATAATACACTTATATTTCTTAAAAAATGTTCAATACTTAATTTAAAAGAGAAAGAGGCTAATTGGCGGTAAAAAATATATATATATATACATATATATAAATAGGGATATGTAACTTATTCATGGCCGTATTTCATTAAAGCGATGATGATCAATAGAAATGAATCTTCTTAATTTACATATCTTAATTATCCTTTGATTTCCGAATTAATAGTTACCATTATACGAAATTTTGAATAGCTTTACGATATTATTGTGTTTCCATTTTACCTATCTTGATAGAAAGTTTTTCTTTTTTCATTTTTTTTTTTTCAAACTCCGTTGATATGACTCACTCCTACTGTCCTACACGGTCTCTATTAGCATTTTGGTCCCCCCCCTCCCACGTTGCTATGAACATTTTATTCAAATAAGAGATTGTTACGTTTTAGACATTCTTCGTCGTGTCATGTATAGGATATCCTATATTTGATCTTACGATTCTTGGAATGTGTCATGGCCTAGTACCTTTTCCATTTTATAATGAGTATGCGATGGAAGTAGATGCTAAAGCAACGGCAGTTGATATTGGATAGTGTTGATGAATAAGACGTCGCAATTGGGCACCTTCATGTGACAACTCATTTCTTAATTCACTTTCCCAAGTGGAGTCCCGTTTGGGTGGACAATCCACATAGTGTCCGTCACCATAAACACCAGACCCATTGACATGTCCCTTCTATCCGGTTAATTTTTAATTGGAAGGAAATATACATTTAATTCTCAACGATTACCCATTTTTTTCTTAAAGTAAATTAAAAAAAATTAAACCATCAATCTATTTCACTTATATTTGCTTCATAAAAAATTTCCAACTTTAACAAAAATGATTATATTAATTTCACAAGTTTTTTTTTTTTTTTTTTTGAGAATTCTACTGTGGAGTCACTAAAAAAAAGGTTCACTAAAAGTAAAAAAAAAAAAAAAAAGTTATCGACGGTCTTTGTGAAAAACTGAAAACAGTTTCATTTTTATTGTTAATAAGCTTTATTTATTGTAATTTGAGGTAATTTACTATAACTCAAAATAATTACACCATATCATTTTCAATGACTGCACTATAAAATCCTCCTAATTTTTTTTATCTATCGTTAACATATGTCAGTTTTTGATTGACTTTAGATGGCTAGTTAAGCTGATTGGGATTTCCCGATATGTTGTAACCCTTTTTCCTTTTCTTTTTTTTTTTTATATATTTGTACTTCTTTTATTATCTTATCATATGATGTAATTATATACATGTATCATTGCTTTTATTGTATTGTAATCAAATATATATAGAATTATTATTTTATTAAATTGTTTAGTTTAGGCCAATTAGAAGTCACTTGTGTTGAAAATGGATGGAAAATTCAATAGAGTTGAAGGAAAACTTATTTTTGCAAAACCGAAAGAATGTTGAGAATTCAAATAGAAGGGGGAAAAAAAAAGTGGAGCAATCAATTAATAAAATCGATAAAATGTTGATGACTAAATTTTATTTCTCTGTTTTTAGTTCTAAATGGAATTAGTAGTTGTTGTATAAATTTTTGTGATAATTAATCAATGTTTTTTATATTTCAAATGGGTTATTTAATTTCTCCATAGCTATGTTATTACACCAAATAAGTCCATCTAATACAATTTATTGACTGTCGTTTAATAGGCTAACGTGGTAAAGATGAAGAGCGTAATAGACTTATTCCTTGGACTAGTATTTTCACATATCCTTTCGAGATTATTCCTTTGAAAACTTTTAAATATTAATAGACAATATAAAGGTTAAGCGAGCACTAAAATGAATATATCGAATCATTTCTAGGTAAAACTAAAATAACACAATCGAGCAATAGGAAAAAATAAATAAATAATATTACTGAAGTGAATAGCCTATTGTGTAAAGAATTGAGTGATTCGCATAGCAATAATATCTTGTTTGATCTTACTTGTGTGCATTAGCATATAATGTGGATCGCTTCTTTTAGGTCATGATAATGGTGGTGAGTTGTTGACTATCAGGAAAGGAAAAAGCTATTTAAAACATTGGAAGTACTAATCACGTGATATATTAATATTATATATATATATTTCAGCTATAAAACATGATTTTGAGATGACCCAAGTCTGAGTCTAGCTTTTTGTTACGTATGGCGAGGTAAGTGCAATGATTTAGAATCTATTACTCTATATGGTCTTTCCAGTTAAAGAAACAAAAAGGCTGGCCGGGCTTTTTTTGGGATACATTTGGGGTAGGTTGGTTAATTTTAAGTCTCAGAAAATATGTTGAGATTTTTGGGTAATACCATTAAAAATTACACTATTAAAAAAGTTTCAAAATATTTGATAGATAGTAACTTTTATTACCTCCATACAAGTGTTATAAAAAAGAAAATACAATGCTATTAGAAAATGTATAAAATAACAAAAGACGTAATATTAAATGGCCAACTAGGAACTTACTCCAAAAATTTTTGCTTTTGTCATTTTCATTCTTTTTAAGTTTCTCGGCAAAGATGTGAATACATGGACTCATGATCGATCAAACATGATCTACCGATCGGTATAGGGAGGATTTATATACACATACTAGACCTATATAAGGATTCATTTTGAACCGTGAAATGATCTGACTTGAGAATGGGTGGATCTGAATTGCTTCTCAAACTACCGGGCCTTAAAGGCTAAGGCAATTCAAGGGATCGAAATTGCCTGAACCAACAGGCTAACCCGCCATTGAATAGGCGGATCAATGCAGCCGGTTCATCCCTTTAGAGAAAAAAAAAAAAAAAAGAAAGAGAGAGAAAAAGAGGAGAGAAGCTATTAAGTCGGAAAAAATAATTGGATGATATTTGTTAAGTTATGATGTATAAAAGTTACTTTTTTATGATGATAAAAAATAATTTTTTAAAAATAATATTATCACATTTAATTTAAGTTAATATAAGTATTTTTTATAAAACTTGTTAAATGTTAAAGACTTGAATATGGGGAAAAAATAAAATTTGAGGAGAAAAAAATAAAAAAGTTGAAACCATATTAAGTTAAAAATTAATAAAAAAATAGAAAGTATTAATGAATTAGTATAATTTCAAAAAAAAAAAAAGATAAAGGAGGTCACATTTAAGGAAAAAATACATAAAAGTTGGAACCGAATCAAGTTGGAAATCAATAAGAAAATAAAAATTATTGAAAAAAATAAAAAGGTTCAAGCGCCAATGAATCGGCCCATAACCATGATCAACTAGATCGGTCACGATTCATGCCACATCAGTTCAGGCCGATTCAACCCGACAGGCACCACTACCCATACCCACATTTGCGTAGAGTATGTTCCTAATAGGTACACTCAACATTTATTCGACTGATAAATGAAGTAATCTTTCGGACAATTGCGATTACATTAATGGAATTGTATGGTTCACCATCGTACTATTGAGATGATTATAGGAGACTATTAAGACGAATAAACAAAAGTAGATCCCTTTTCCAGAGACCCTTAATATGTGGAAAATTATAAAGCTCCACCCACGGAACATAATAAATTATATTGATGCTAAGTATCATCATCCTTTGTTGAGGAATCTGTAAATTGATATGAAAGCCTAGTAATTCAAATTAAACTTCTTTCTTAAACATGAAATTGTTCCACCGAATCCTGACTCATGAGGCTATTGCCTTCACTTTCATCCATCAATATGGTGAAAAAAAAATAAAAATCATTAGATATCACATGTCACCTATTATATATACATATGATATGTAATTATCAATAAAATATTAAAACGAATAATAATGAAAGTTGTTTCTAAATTAATTATCATCCATAATTTACATATATTATATATATTAACATTTTATTAATATTTACGCACTATATGTTATAACACATAACATGTATTATTTACTGAATCATTTTTCAAGTTCTATTGCTGTACGTTGTGATGAATAATTTCTTAATTTCGTTGAGAAAGCTCTCTAAAAGATATAATTACTAGTTATATAATTTATTTATCGCAACATCATCACTATTAAATCACCATCTTAACATAAAATTGTTTCATATCACCAAATCATATGAAGACTTGATCTTCTGTTTTGAATACAGTTGTCATGTTGGTTTCTTATACTAAATTAGCTATAAACATTGGTGTTTATGGGGACGAATGTGGGACTAATACAAGACCATGATACTCGTGGAGAACATACTAAGGCAGAGCTAAATGCTTAAGTGCCAACCCGAATAAGTGATCCCAAGTGGATGCCTTTCAGGCTAAGGTGAAGATCTAGTAAGTTGGGTGCTCTAAGCAATAAATATGCAAATGTGTCAGATGATTTGCATAGATAGTGTTGAGCAGGCGATGGTAAAGTTGAGTAGGGCTATCCCTATTGAGTAATGGTGCTAGGGAGATTCTATTGTTGTAGTAGAAGTTGACTTAGGGGCTGAGCAAGGAACATGCAAGGTAGAAGTGTCTAAGTTAGATGACTCAAGGGCCAAATTGGATTGATCGAGTTGAATGATCTATCGCTTGGGTTGAGCCAGGTAGTCAAGTGTAAAGGTAGAGCACAGGCGGTTTAATTTGCTTGGGTAAAAAGGAGTGCTCTACAGTTAGAGTTATGCCTAGTTAAGGCAAAGATGTCTGAGGAGACAATAATAGAGCTAGGCTAAATTGATATGTCCGTATCAAGGTGTAATGTTACTAAAGGGCAAGCTGAAGTAGCTTTGGTGAAGCTTCTCAAGGAAGTTAGACTTTTCAAATTCTTATTCTATCACGCGCTTTCATGATGCATTTAATGTGGTGTGACAAGTGTCCTGTCTCTACAAACTTGCCTGCAGTCGCCAACGTTTTGTCATTTAAAACTCAACCGTCCGATCAAAATCATTAACATGTGTCACCATCACACTTCCTTAAGGGGGTCTTCATTCGTATAGATCCCATAACCATCAGTGTTATTCTTTAGATTTTGCACTTATGAATACACCTCAACACCATTGTTTACACTCATTCCACATACTTTTCTTGATATACCCTTATCCTAAATGCTCTCAATACCTTCTCTCACCTTCTTAACTCTTCGATCTTTTGGTTTCTAACCTCCTTTTGAGTTTCATTTCTCAACATTCGAATGTCAACCTCTTTCCATCCTTCTCTCACTTTCTTAACTCTTCGTTCTTTCGAACCTGTTCACTAAGCCTAAAATAGACAACAGTCCAAGTGGTCGGATTAGTAAGAGTAAATCCTCTACCATTAATTGGGTCTTAAGTAATTTTATGATTGGACCAACTACGGGTTAGGCAGTATGATTGTCGACAAGAGAGGAAAGGATACCTTTACTATTAGGGAGGTGCTTCTCAATGTTCAAAAAATTCTTGCTCCCCCTCCTCTACCCCCACATGAAAGGCTGGGGCAGGATGAGTTCCTAGTAGTGGAGTTGCCTGAATAAGTAAACTTTTGGACACAACGGACCATACTAGTTTGAATTGGTGGTCAGAAGGAGCTTGGACTAAGTGATGCCAAGGCCGCGAGAGAATTAATAGCTTTCATGACCTTGAAGAATAAAGAGAAGATAAATGGTGAGGAAACGGTGGAAAGATACTTCAAGTGTCCAATCTCTAAGCTCTTCCTCAACATGAAAAAGGTTGCGGTGAAGAAATTGAGAAAGATACAAGTTCGTTGTCCATGAACAGCTTCTTCCATTGTGTTAACGTAAGCTTATGTAGAGCTATGCTTCGTTCGCTATCCTTTTAAGGACTAGGAAGGATCCTCTTTACACATGTTAGTCATGGCAAAGTTGGTAAGCAATCATGTTGTATTTATCTTTATACTAACAATGTTTGTTTGTTTCTTTACAAGTAAGAAATTAGCCGAGAAGATGCTGCATCCGAAACACCCCAGTCAAGTTAATATAGTAATTTGTTTAAGTAGTAAAAATTTCTTTAGATCGTGTTGATAAAAACCGCATTCTAGTAAGAAAAATTTCTCAATTTATTAACCTTTAAATGATTCCAAATTCATTCTAAAGTGTATCATATAGAATAAATATCTAATTTAAGATTTTAATTATATTTTTCTAAAACACTTATTTTATGAACGTATTAAATAAATTAAATTTTATTTTACGTATAAAGTATAAATATTTTATTAGTATTATATATATCTTATAATATTTTTATACATGATTTATTTTTCTAAATACTATTTATTCTTATTTTAATTAATTCTTTATTTTTTTTATTTTATATATGAATACACCTATACTCTAAAATATTCTAAAATAATCTGAACTCTACCTAAAACCTTAACTAAATTCTTCCCCAATTTCCACTCTTGTCATTT